>BGPR01021584.1:0-13152 GCA_013235015.1 Araneus ventricosus
ACCCATTTATTAAATGTATTAAATTGACTTTGTCCACACTCCCCTGATGGATTGAATTAGCGTTTATTTACCCCTATAGTACTTTCAGTGGCCTAATTAGATGTATGTGCACCAAATTTCATAAAAATCGCCCAAGCCACTCAAATCGGCAAGCTTGTCAATCGGCCTATTTGTTATATATGTATTTTGAAGACTTTGCCCCTCTCTATGGGTTATGGCATAATTACGCCTTCAGTACTTCAAGTCGGTTAATGAGGAGCCTGTGTACCGAGTTTCATCAAAATCGCGAAGCATGTCAAACGGCCTATTTGTTACACGCATTTTGGAGACTTTGGGCCTGGATTTGGACTTATTTACCCCTGCAGTATTTCAAGTTGGCAAACGAAGAAGCTGTGTACCAAGTTTCATCAAAATTAGAGCAGCCATTTGGAAGTGATGCTGGAACAAATATATATATGTATAATATACATACACGTTGAGTTTTATATGCGATAGATTAACAATCCACTCATAAATTGAATAGAGTAACAGTTTCTTCATAGAATTTTTTTTTACTTCAGGCCTTGTTCTGATTGGCTTCATTCCATCTATTAATCAATATAATTGAAGATGGATCATCGACCACTGCTTTAATCATGTCAACAAACCGAATAAGACGATTTAGAGATCTAATTATTGATTGCCAAAATACTTTAAAAATAGATATTTATGACAAAAGAAACGGGTTTAAATTCAACGCCAATAGACATATTTTTTTTCAAATATCTCTTCTAAAATTTATAAAACCACTATCACAAATCAACTCATTAGGACTAGCAAAGCATGCAACCATAGAAATTCTATTAAAAAACAAATTCAGCACCTTTGAAATAACATTAATAGTAATAAAATTCTTACATCTCACAGTTTTCGAATAAATTTATCCACATATCCACTGGGAAATTCACTCGCCTTTAATTTAAGGGAACCTTCGCTACCAGCCTCTTCCTGATCTGTATGCGACGTGAAGATTGAGAGAGAATTTCAGTACAGAATACAATTACACCTCTTTTTCAAGTAATGATCTAAACAAATCTCTGTTGATTAACAAAGAACAGATCAACAGATCTCTTCGCTCTATGCACTAGAAATTTCCTGCATGAATAAAGTGATTACAAATAAAATACAGATCTGTAACAGATGCAATTATCCGCCAGATGTCGCTGTCGCCCTCCCTCTTCTCAGTTGACTCTCTCTCTGACAGTGTGAAGTAAGACGCGCGATATCCGGTTTTGTTGCACCTGCAAAATGTTTTCTTTTCTTAACAACATGTAAATACTTGTATATAATTAGCAAGCTTTCATTAAAGTAAATTATTCATGGGTTCCTACTTTATTTCGTCCTAAACTATTTTCTTCTGAATTAATATAATGGCCAGTTCAGGTAAACCTTTACCAGAGGAATGTGAGCAGTTACAGATCATAAAAAAACCTGCCTAAATTTCAAAATACTCCATTGCTCTCAAACTGATCGTTTGAACACCGTTAAACATATCGAAAAAATTATATATGCTTGGAAAGATAATTTCGTTTTCCATTAATATGCTTCGATATTTAAATGAGAGCAAATATTTTGGCAGATATTTTTTCCTTATAGCATTTTTTAGCAAGACACCATGTTACGTTATTCGCATGACTCTCTATTAAAAAAGGGAAACTGAAATTCCTGATTTATTCTGTTTATATTTCTTTCGTGAGTTAGAAGTAATGATTAGATATTTCATCACGGTAGAAAACAATGGATGGTATAAATTGCTCTTTTACTTTTAAGTTGGTTGAAAAATGTAAAATAAATTTTCTGTGATAAGAAGGAGATAAGGAGGAGTAAAAAGGTAAAAATATAGAAAGTGAAGTCAAAGCCTAAGGTGATATAATTTACAATCCATCACAAAATTCAGATAATGCAATTTACCTAACATGATTTATATTTCAAAGAGCAAATTTTATGCGTTAACATTTACAACTTCAGAAAAGTCAATGACGTAAGATGTAATAAAAAAATGCCTTGTATTCTCTACAAACAAAATGTAATAAAGGAAAATAAAAATAAAATTCTGTTACATAAGGTGTCAAGTAAATTTTCTTTCTTCAAATATACTGAATTCAGATTGTATATACTTATGCCCATGTTCCATAAATTAATATCTATATCTATGGTTGTATTTTAATATTTGCAAAATTACAAATTGAAGAAAATCGCTTTTTTATATCTACCTTAGAATTTTATTGTACATTTAAGGTAAATGAATGATCTGATAAAAAGCTTTTTGTAATTATTCAAAAATTAAAAAAAAACTTTTTCATCCTGATAAATCTACACTCGTGTAAAAAATTAAGGAAAATTTCGTAAAATGCGAGAAATTTGCAATTAATACGAAAACTATGCTTTGCAATCAGTTCTGAAGAATCGTGTGACATTCAATAGAGTATCATACACATTTTTCAGTGAAGATTCGGTCACGAGGACAATTAGGGAGGCCACCAGAAAGGGATGAAGGCGAAAATGAAGTTTGACCCATCCTGTTTCACAGAAAGCTGATAACGAGATGTAACTTTTATCGAAGCTTATGGTTTAATGTGCATAATATTTACATGCATTTTCGTAAGCATAGCACAAATATTCGGGAAGATATAAATGTTTCTTTAAAAAATCCCAAATTTTTCCGCATGTGTTTTGATTATCACATGCGGAGTTTTCATTCAAATTATTTGAAATTTACAGAACACTTGACAATATGTTACAGAAGTATGGTCTTAAACTTTGAAGTAATTACGTTGAATATTACAGGAAATATGAGTGTACTAAATAATTTTTTACTGCGCATGTGCGAGAAGCAGCTGAATTTTTCTTTCATAACTTCAAAGCCAGATATATAGAGCAACTTAAAAAAATTCCAGTTGAATCCCGCTAAAATTCAGAAACCTGTCGGCATTTCAGTGAGGTGAATTTAAATTTCTCTTTGAGAGAAGCTAAGTGATGAGGGTTCTTGTACAAACTAATATTTTTAAATTTGAATCTTCGAACAGTAATATTGATTTTAGGAAAATTGAATATCATGAATACCACCAGCATGTACGCTTATACATTAAATACATTATTTAAATTGCATTTCTTCGAATACCATTCGAATATTCAAGTTAATAAAATATCAGTTTGTGCAAGAACTGTCATCATTTAGCTTCTCTTCAAGAGAAATTGAAATTCACCTCACTGAAATACCGATATCCGCCTGAATTTTAATGGGATTCCACTGGATTTTTTTTTAAAGTTTCTCTATATATCTGGATTTCAATTTATGAAAGAAACATTCCGCTGCGTCTCGCACACGCGCAGTAAAAAAAGTATTTAGTACAAACACTCATATTTCCTCTAATATTCAACGTATTTACTTGAGATTTTAATACAATACTTCTGAAACATATTGTCGAGTGTTCTGCAAATTTCGTATAATTTGAATGAAAACTCTGCATGTTATAAGCAAACAACATGCGGAAAAATTTGGGATTTTTAAAGAAAACATTTATATTTTCCCGAATATTTGTGCTGCGTTTATGAAAATACATTTAAATATTATGCACATCAAAAAATAACAATTGATAAAAGTTGCATATCGTTATCTTTCTGTGAAACAGGATGGGTGAAACTCCATTTTCGCCATCATCCCTTTCTGGTGGTCCCCCTAATTGCTCGCGTGACCGACTTTTCACTGCAAGATGTGTATGATACTGGATTGAATGTCACACAATTCTCCAGAACTGATTTCGAAGCATAGTTTTCGTATTAATTGCAAATTTCTCGCATTTTACGAAATTTTCCTTAATTTTTTGCACCAGTGTAAATGCCATTGCTTAAGAGGTATATTATTTGATTTGGCTTTCAAGTGATAACAGCTATGGTATATATTTACGAAAATTTGAAAAGTAAATGTAAAGGAATGATTTACCTGTTCTCACCATTCATCTACCATTCACTGTTAGTTGAAAAGCCTATACAGAATTGGAAACAACATATTTGTAATGCGCTTCTTTACTTTTTAATAATAAATTATACAAACAAGGTTAAAATGACATTTTTTTAGTCTTTGGAAGTGTGATTTTCCTCCGTGTCTTTAAATTAACCCTTAAACTATGCAATTATTTGTATCTCTTAACTTCCGGATCTAGTTAATGAGGTTTAATGCATAGAAATCACATTTTTTTTACTCATCATAGAAATAAAAAACTTTAGATTTTAAAAGAATTCTCATTTGGAGAATTTAAAAAATACGGTTAGCAGCCTTAGAGAGTGCGGAGCAAAAAGAAAATTGGTTGATGTCTTTGATTGGCATTTATTAAGATTCTGGCAACTTTTCTAACAATTTTCAAACGCTTTTATTTAATATAACTTATTTAATGTTTGGAAATATGGAATTCTGCAATCAATTTTTCACTTACTTCCTTATGTGCTTTAGTTTTGAAATTCTGTGCATTTGTGCATTCTTGATGACAATACAAATAATATTTTCAGAAGTTAATTAAAAGTTAATCAATTAATTTAGAGCAATTTTGATTCGTACTTGTGGCTCCACCTGTTGTTGAATTTGGGAAAAATATATTAAATACGTCCATAATATTTGTAATAAAGAATTATAGATTTAAAACTAAAAAGTAGAAAATAGTTAAATTTTTTAAAAAATTACTTTTTTATATTAATAAAAGTATGCTTTTATAACCTGTATATCTCGTAAAATAAAGAAGTTATTTGGGTCTCGTCAAATAAGAAGCCACAAAGAACTATTAATGAATTAAAATTTATACTAAACCTCTAAATAAAAAATATAGAAAAGGGTTTTATAGTTATCCACGGTTAAAATTCCTAAACAATAGCTTTTGGACTTGTATTTACTTGTTCTCGGAAATTGTTCCATCCAGTTATTCTTCGAAATTTGAGAAATCTGCTATCTTTCTATTTTCGTATTATTATTACGCAATTACGAAAAGTAATTTCATTCACGACTACCTGAAAAGTTACTGTTTACTTGCAAGTAAAACTTTACGTACAAGTAAATACTAACTGAGTGTTGAGAAACCATGCTGAGTCTTGTGGGCTGTAGTGAATTTCTATATTTGATGGCACCCTGATTCGTGCTGAAAATGTTGAGAAAGGAAACTAACGATTAGAAAGAAATGCCGCAATAACCTGGGTAATGTTGCACATGCTTTGAGAAACTCACGAATTTCACGCTCATTTGATGCCACTTTGGCATCTCAGACAATTCTAAATTTGATGAAAGGAAATATCATCCATGACTATCTGGAAAGTTAATATTTACTTTTAAGCAAATATTTATAAATTTTAAATGATTGCATGTATAAAATCTGAATCGTTGCGTTTTGGTGTTATGTTATCGCCTGTACTAAAATCATACTCAGTATTGTAGGCTGTATATTTCTGTGCTTCATGGCACTCCGATTGGTAATGAAATTGTTGAGAAAGGAAACTAATGATTAGAAAGCATTGCCGTAATAGACTAGATAATGCTGTGTGAGCTCTCTGCAACTCACGAATGTCATGCTCATTTGATGTCCGCTTTGACATTTTAGACACGCCCTCTGATGTTTGAGTAAAGGCTTTCCGTAGGGCATTGTCCAGACTAACCCTGGGATGAGGAAGGAGGGTGTCACGATAATGGCAAAGAGGAGGATGTATAGAAAGTGAATGGGGAGTACTGATGTCGAAACTTTTTATTAAATGTGACATTTAAATTTGTGTTTTCTTACAGAAAAGAAAGAATTCGATCCCTTGATTTTACTTCTAATATGATAATAAGTTTCTACGTTTGCCTTATTGTTTGTAACTGCTTTTTTCTAAATTTATTATTTAAAAATCTAGATGATTTTTAGGTAAGAGATTCAAAGTTTTTTTAATAAATATGATTTTCTATTTGGAAAGTAATTCTGAAAGCCAGAATATACATTAAAATGGCAGGGAAAAGAACTAGAAATTTATAAGTCGAAACAAAAGAACACCTATGAGCTGGAATGAAGAAAATCTTCTTAAAATACGAAATCCATTGTTGATCTGCACCGAACTTTTAAAAAGTTGGATAAAAGAAATGTTTCTAGAGTACGAAAGGTTTGTTATAGATACTGCTAAGGTCTTTATTACGTGTTTCTATCTTTTGTATTGACGCATAAATTTATCACTTTTATTTGCCTTTTCTGTTATTAATGTTACTCAAATTCCGCTGTAAGGACTAATAGTTTAATGGGATGGAATTCGACTCCAACATAAAAATACATTGCTTATCATTATTACTGTGATATAAATATGGTATGAAACTTTCTTATAGGATTATTCTATTATGAAGGAGACAAATTATTTCGCTAAACGTTTCTTGGGACCCCAGATGTTTTAATTTGTGTCCCTTTCTTTTCTCCGTTATAGAGCAATGTTTAATGAAACACATATTGAAATGTTGCTTCAAATAGTATTATCTGAATCACCTATCCAAAACACAGCTGGCATCTCACCGAAACGATAACATACCTGAAGCTTTTTTTCAGTCAAAATGCTCGCACGAAATACATATAACTTATGTCCATTTGTTTACGATATTTGTTTCCATTTAATTTTATACTCGAATTTTTAAGAAGTGTTTTTTACACTTTGCTCAACTTTAACTTTTAATGATAAACATGACAAAATTTCGAATTATCAGTTTAGTGCTATATCTTCTCACAATTTTCCTGACTTATTCGGCAATATACAGACCGATAATGACTCTTGCGCCATAAACAACTACAAAAACACCAAATCACGATGACGTGGTTTAATGCGCATATCAAGTATAAGCTGCTATACAGGTGTCTGTGTGCAGGGTACCATAAAATAACACGAGGTGCTCGGACCTCAGTTTCATTGTTAACACCAAATTGAGTCTACATACTACTACGATTGAGGAGTTTTGAATTTATTGATTGAGGAATAATCCACTCTTCTTCACCAACTGCAATACGGCGTTGAAGACGCAGTTGGACAAATCTGTTAGCCGACAGAATTAGAGAAATCCCAATTTCCACAACCAATATTATTATGGCATGGTTGATACATGTGATTCAGTGAGTTTACACGCATATTTGTGACGCATATGTGCGTCATCATCCTGTGTATTGTATTCACACGAAATGATGCACCTCTTTTGATTGATTATGTATTCAGCGAATTCTAATATAACATTTCACAGAAGAATGGATAATTAACCGTGGATTTTCTTGCAGTTGGGTCCCGCATTCTCCGGATCTCACTTCCTGCGATTATTGTCTGTGGAGTCATCTTAAAAGTATAGTTTACAAAAGAAACGTTGTTACTCTAGCCACCATGAAGGATCTCATAACGCTGAAATTCGGCAAATCATCGTTGAAATGTTGACATACAATCCAAAGAATGCATTATTTGGAACACTTGAGAGGTCAAATATTGAATTTCCAAAATAAAATTTGTAATGTGATTTGTAATTTCTGCGATTCTTTCGAGCAAGTGGCTAGGCTAACAGCGTGTCAAGAGCCATATTGCTGTTGTTGGCGGAAATCGGAACTTTTTTCTGCTTAAATCGAAATTCCAGGGTCGTAACACTATGATGAAATTTCGTTCCATTTGACTCAACAGATTTTTACAATGGAGCTGCAAACACCACACGTTATTCTGCAGCCAGCCTGTATATTTAAAACGTTAGAATAAAAATGCCTAATCACAATGAAGGAATTAATTATATAACGAGCATTTTTCACACCAATGATTTTTCAATTCGTCTTGTAGATTAATAACAAATATTTCATGCTTGAGAAAGCTAAATGGGAAGTTCAGTTTTACTGAAATGTGATATACGCTCTGTTCATATATTTAAAAATATATCAAAGATAAAAAACTTAGTAATAGCAACTGTGAAGAAATTAGTGCATTTAATATAGATAATTACATTAAAATTGCTTATAGAAACCGGTCTGCTTAACAAGTTATTTAATGTGCATACCTTTTACATTAATACGCATTCCTGCAACGCAATTAATACAATTTTTGACGCGCATTGAAATAGATTGTTTTGAAAAAATTATCAACTCTTATTTTGTCTCGATGATATTGAGTGGATAATATTAATAGGTTTCGACTTCTTATGATAAATTTCAGGGTTAAAAACAAGAAAATAAATGCAATTGGCAAAACATATTTTGTTTGCAATGGATTTTTCAGGAGCCAAAATCCTTTACAAAATAATTATAATTTATCACTATTTTTCAGTAAAAAGTGGACATTAATAATTTTGTTGCCTCGGGAGTCATTAAAGATTTATAGCAGGTACAAACTTGCTTTGACACATTTTGCTTTGAAATTTTGCTTGAAATTGAATTTGAGATGCTAAGTTAATGCTATCTTATTACTCTCATCATTTTAAACTGTAAAAAATACAATTGAAGCTGATAAACAGTTTTTCACTTACGAAATATTTTAAATTTGCATAGAAAACTTTTAATTGTTTCTGTTAATCGTCAAAATTTAATATCGAATATTAAAACCATATTTATTATTTTAGAATAACTGCGAGTGAATATTTATACGTTAGCAAACGGATATTTTATTAAGAAAATATTTTAGGTGTCGTTCAAATTTTAGTGTTTCAAATTACTCTCCCTCTTGAATTATAATTGTTTTTACTGTCATCTACTGCTTAATTATGATGTGAACTTTCTTACGACAGGGCTACAGAATCTTTTCCTATGAAACAACGATCAGGCTATCTCAATGGTAAAAGTTGTCTCGGTTTAATTAACTGCCATCTTTTGGCGACTTTCAGCTGTTTCTTTGTCCGCAGAATTTGTGTCCTTAATAACAACTAGCATTTTTAGTTACACATTATTTATCAGGATCAAAATGATGTTTTTCAACTTTTTAAAAACCCTAGTATATGCTCAGGTTTCGGCAGTAATTTAGAATTTAAAAGGAAATTGGTGAAAGATTCTATTAAATCACTGAGATAAAATTGGTTTTTTCATTGATTTTTTAAGAAAAGTAACAATTCTTTTCGATAGTGTGAGTTTATAAGGTATTTATTTGTTTACTTTGGGTATAAAAGTATTAAGAAAATCTTCGTCGTCATTTTTTGTCGCTTGCCTCTATAATTATCATTTTTGTCATCTATACCTTCGTATTTTTTCACTATTAGTGTCCACTGGAAATCTCAAATTAGATTTTCTACAAATTTTTGGGTTATCTATTTATTAGAGATTTGGTGTATTTTCCATAAAAAATGGATTGTTTAAAGATACATTTATAATTTCTAAGTGCTTAATGGTTGTATGATACATATATATATATATATATATATATATATAATAATCTCACTTAATTTTATTTGAAATTCTAATATTATATATTTTAAAGTCTTAATGTATTCCAAAATCACTTTTCTTAAACTCCAGTTTCGTTCTATTTCCCGAGCTGGAGGTATATTAAATCTCTCGACGTGGTATATTTATTACTAAAAGAATATTTTAATCGTTTCCACGCTCGAACAAATCGAAATCAGCGATTCCTTGACACCATGCATTTTCCCTAAAACACTTACGTAATTTACTAAAAATAGCTATTATTCCCTTCACTTTGATCGCGTGTCTATCTGTTAAATCCCTACCTGAGAAAAAGCACGGATTTTCTGTTCTCTTTTGGCTTAAAAACTTCAACTAAGATGCACGTATGTCCGTCACTCTCCCATAATAAAATGAAAATTAGAATATAATTCGGCCTGTTTTTGTTATTTAACGACTACAACAACAAATACTTTATATATATATATATACTAGCAGTACGCGCACGGCGATGCCCGTGGAATCAGGACTTCAACAAAATAAAAAAAAATCGCCCACAATGGCACGAAAAGTTTTCAAAACAAAAGATGCACATTATAGATTTTCCCGCTTATTTTTTCCGCGATAATAACATGTAGAAAAACAGTACAGAGTACATTAATCCAAAACAATATAAAAAAATTTTTGCCCGTGGAATCAGGACTTCAACAAAATGAAAAAAATTCTTAGAACATGACAAAAAGCTCCGAAGGTTATGACGTCACCTGACCCTTCATCCAATCAAATTGAAAGCTGCGTTCCGGAAGACTGTCGCTAAAGAAATTTCGCTCGACAAAAATAACTTTCATCTGCCCAGGAATAATTTAATTTTAAAAAAATGGGAAAAGATATTTTAACCGTTCTTGTTTTAAATCAGAGAGAACCGTTCTAGTTATAAGCTGAAAAAAATTGAAAATAATGGTGTTATTAGAAAGTCGGATGCAACAAATTTAAAAACAAAACTAACATTTACATGGTGAAACTGACTATTTTTAAAAAATTCTCAAAATTCAGTAAATTACGTTAGAAATTCAAAACTAACTTCATTAGAACGGAAATCGCGTGCTCTTTCCGATGGTCTATCTATTTTTGTCGTACAATTATTCGAAACTATTCTATTGAGAAATTAGTGCGAAAAATCAACCAAAACAACACAAAACATTAAATAAAAAAAATTCTAGATTAAAATTTAAAATTTCGGCTTCGAGGTGCATTCAGTCACCATTACGACTACCTGTGTACCAAATGTCATGGCTGTAAGTGCAATAGATTCGTCTGGACATCGCAGACAAACACACACACACGCACACAAACATTGCCTTTTATAAGTAGAGATATAAAGTATTTGTTGTTGTAGTCGTATATATTGTATATATATGTATATGTATATGTATATATATATATATAAACTAATATATTGCACTTAATGATTGCATACGTTATTGAATGAATATGAAAGTATTGAATAATTTATGAAAGTTAACGCCAGATATGCTATTGTAAACTCTGATAGTACTAAGATAATTTTTTCTATCAAATTATTGAGCTGAGATATGTGAATAAGTTCGGAACCCAGCTGTTCGTGAAATGCGAAAAGTATAATTGCATAGAAACAAAGAAAACTAGGATAATATTAATAAAATGGGACATGAATTAGTAAATAGTTGTCTTTCTTATGTTCTAGACATTAACAAAAGCTGTGGTGTGGTGGCAAATTTCAACTTCCGTGTTGGAGTCATTCCGAATTGCATCAAAGATCTTCCAAGCATGCTTTCTTGATGAGTGTCAAACCTGTTACAAAATTCAAATTTCCGCAACATAGTGGGAGGCATGTGACTCCATAGGTTGATGTTAACATCTTTCAGAATTACAAGATTTGCTCTTCAAAATTCTCGTTGCTGGAAACTGGAAAAAAAGAAAGCATTAGAATGAAGCATTCAAATATCTGATGAACTTATCTATCATATTAAACATAAAACTATGCGAAATAAATTAATACAAAAATGTATCCAAATTGTATATTTAATAATAAATTCGGTCATTTATTTGCCAGTACTGACAAAGACTTTCAAGAGTAAGTTTGTTCGTAAGAAATTCTGAAGGCAAATTTTCCCAGCATATTCGAAGAAATGAAAATTTAATTATCTTCTAATATAAATAGATTATTTGATAAAGAATTGAAAAATCTTTCATAGAATTCTTAATATTTAAATTTCATCTTTGATACAAATTTTAAGATTTAAATTAAACTTTGATACAAATTTAAATACCAGGAGTATTGATTTTAAAGCAATAAAATCCCTGAAGAAAAAAAAGAATGAAAATTCGAACCTCATTTTCTGTTTAGTTGAGAAAGGAGTTAAAACAAGAAATAACTGAATGCAAACTGAAGAACCCTTATAAATTACAAAGCTCCCAGAATCGAGTGTGCTATAGATTTGTGGAACGAGTTGTTAAAAAAGGAAATCATCATCTCGACATATAATCTGAGATTGGAAAACCAGCAGTAATTCCTATTCAACCCCAAAAGCTTAGTACAATAATTTTTCTTGGTTACTTCGGCAGAATACATTCTATGTAAAGCCATTTAATTTTCCGAGAAAATTAATTCCAGGAATCAAAATCTGGAATTACTGCTGAACATAACCAACTGTTAAATTCAGATTCTTTCAATCGTAAAGGTCAAATAATCCTTTGTATTTTCGAAAGGATGTAAAGACTTTCTAAAGATTACATATAGCGAGATTCCTTAATTTCTGGAACTCCCCTATAATATTTTTACATTTTAGATAAGATATATAGCTTTTATTTATGAAAACAACTTTATAGTCGAAATAATAAAAATCGTTTAAAAAAAAACTTTTGAAACTGATTCTTCAATACTGATTTTTGAGGTATGATATACGTATATAAGTATGAATAATTAAAGACTTTTTGAATTGCAAATAAACATATTTCTTTCTTTCGATATTTATTTATGTGCTTTTCACTTTTTGTAAACTATTTTGATGAATTTTAAACTAAGAAGCAATGACATAATGCAAAAATACTTATGGGTGAATTGCTGATAAATCACAGCTACTCATCGCTCAAAAAAAAGTTGAGGAAAAATTCAAATTATTATCATGGTTTTATACGAAAATAAATTCTTAGCATTAATTATATTTATTTTTAAGTAGCTTCCTTGAAGTTTTAACATACATAATTAAATCTTGATTAAGAAATGCATTGGGTTGCATATTTTTCTGAGTTATTAAATGACAAGAAATTAAATATAAATTTTCTTTTATGCACTATGCACTCACAGAGAGCCTCGGTTACTTATGATAGTATTTCACAAACTCTCCTAGGAAAAGTTTCGAAGTTGTATCATAATTCAATAAAATAAATATATACCTGTCTATTTATTTTGATCACTGCTATCTAGCCCAGTTTCTGTCTACACTCTATGATGCAAGACTACAAAGGGAATTGCATGCAAACAATAAATAACAAATCGAATGAACTAAATAAATATATAAAATAAAGCTATAAAACTTTAATTAACAGAAATGTTTTTCCTTGATGTTAGATTTCTTTATTATTTAAAATACCCTAGCACTATGCTACAGCTTTTAAAGGATTCTTTTTAAGAAGAAATTCCATTTGCATTATCTGTAAAACAAATTGTTTGCGACAATTTTAAGTAATTAATTGGGCAACTCATTACCTTCAAGATTAATTTAAACTGATG
>BGPR01021584.1:13162-26303 GCA_013235015.1 Araneus ventricosus
GCCCAGTTTATTGTGCAAATTAGTGGAAACTCCTTGAATTTCATAACACACCTGTTATGGTGTGACTAAAAATATTAAGTTGGGCCTAACCCTATAGCTGAAAAGAAATACATATAAAATGGCACTGTGATCGTAAAAATTATTAGTACACCAGAGGCAAGAGCACAAAATTGAGTTAGACAAACAAAACACTATTTATTAAGAATTAACCACGACATTACTGTAGAACAAACATTCGACACATCAAAATCCATAAAAATCATTAAAACACGTGCATGCAAAATGTGTATAGTTACTATAAAAATGTAATACTTGTGGAAAAAATATTATTTTATCTGTATGAATAAACGAAGAATGTTGCAACATATTGAGAAAAAAGTCTTACCAAAGCATGCTTAACATCAGGATGAGGAAACGAAGCTTGAAAAACTATTCACTCAAACCGAGATCTCCATAATGCTACACTTTAGCATAAACACCTGTGATGAAGAATTCTTTGGGACAATCTGTCCTTAAAAGCACATGGCAAAGCTTCAATAGATCTTACGAAAACATGGATTGTACACTAAGTAGCAACTCGTAAAAGCAGGAATCAAAAAAAAAGGAAGGCGACATAACTCCAAACCCATTCTTCACCTCTTCATCACATCTGGCCGAACGAACCCGGAGAAGCACGTGTGATCCACCTGTTGCCATATATACTCTTCTTAACAGAAACCTGTTCTAACGCAAGTCCAACTAGAACATTAATCTGTGCACTTTCGGTCCAACTATAACATTCCTGTGAACCTTCAGTCCATGTTCCCATGGTCCCATCAGTCCAGTCCCATGTTGAGTGCAGTCCTGTTCACTACTGCACATGACTGAACTGTCAAAGTCCATGAGAGTTGGCTACTACGCATAGTTTAGAAGATTCCCTCGTTTTTAAACATAATACTATAGTTTCACCTACCTTTCTTTATAATTTAATTCAAATAAGTTATTATTATGTTAAGATAAGCACTACTTTTTCGTTAGTTCTTTGGACTGTTCGTTCATGTACTTGTATTGTAGTTCCTTAGTTTCTAGCCTAGCTATACAGTAGTTGTTTGCTAACCTCTGCACTTGGGGCATTACGAACCGGGGCAAAACGTAAACTGGTGCAGTTTTGCCCCAGTGTAATTTGCCTATTGCCGGAGTGGAAAGTGCTGACGAAGATGCATTGTGAGTTTTGTCGTTAACTTTACTTTTTCTCTGTTTAATTTTTAATTACCGATATAATATCTGAAGTAATTTTATTGAGATTTCTTATACTTAATATAACTTATGCTGAATAGTCATAAGGAAACAATCCTTTTTTATATTTAACAATTTTCAAAGAGTACATAAAACTGGGTTCCGTTTTGCCCTTGACAACGTTTACTAAGTCATGAACAACAATTTTTGTACTGATCACAGATTATTTTTTAAATTCATTATGTGTGACCAAATAAATAAATCTTATAGCTTTGTAGTTTCGAACTTCTCTGAGTATTCCATTTTACAGTCCTCCAAACCTTAAATATTTTGCTTTGCCCGGGCTCCCCTAATGGCAAATTAAAATATGGTTGGGATTGAGAATGATTAAAGAAAAGAAATTCACTTAACTTATTATATAAAATTAATTTTTTGCCAGATAATTTGATTAATTAGTATTTAATTAACAAATCAATACACTTCTTTATGGTTTGAGATACGAAACTGAAACATCTAGGGATTTGTTTCGTTGAAAAAGTTGACTAGGATGTTTGCCAATTTTTTTTCAGTATTAGGTATTGGCACTTTACTATCTCAAAATAAAAATGAGATTAATTAATTAATTAATAGTTAATTTGATTGTTAAAATCATTTTATTTGGCCGAAGTTTTTTTTATATACTTTCTGGTTTCTGATGTTACTAATAGCATCTATAATAAGATGTAGAATAATAGTTTAACATGGACGTCCAAAAATTGATGAATTTGGTACTAAGTATACGTCCCATCGTCTTAGATAGGTTAAAGTAAGAAATTTAGAGGATTTCAGAATATATATTTTCTTGTATGAATAATATATTAATTGTTTCTCTAAAACCCAAATTATTTTTAAGAAAAATACATAGGTTTAATAAAATATATTTTTTTAGTACGAAGCAAGCATGTTTTTTTTATTTAGAAGACAATTCCGAAAGAAAATTCATTAAAATGACAGAAGAAAAATCAAAAATATAAAAATTATAATCATGTACAAACTAGGAAAAATCCCAAAAACAAAAATTAAACTAAATAAACTGGGGAAACATCTCAAAATATTAAATAAAAAATTGAGAAAATCAATGATGAAGAAAGCGAAAAAATAAATGCATTTATTTCAAATGTTTTATTCTTATCATTATCTTATTCTTATTCTTACCTCATCTTGAGGAATATTTGCTATCAAGAAAGTTTTCTTCGGAAAATAATCAAGATATTTCAAATGAACTTCTTGCTAGTAATCACATTGAGATAAATATTTTGTGATAAAAATACTACTGGAAGGAAGAAGATAAAGTATTTATAAACAATATTCTGTTCATATCTTTTGACATATAATTCCTTTCAATTAGTTTTGTGAATTAACAGCAAAGATTCTACTATTGCAAAATCTATATAAAAAGAATTGATATAATGAAATATGAACTTATCTCTTCGCTTAGATTTTTAAAATAATTAAGGGAGATAAAACAAAAGACAACAAGGGGAAGCTGAAAAGAGATAAATATATTCCACTCATATAATTTAATTAAAATATTTAACAATATTTTATTTATTTTCGTGAACGAATTTCTTAATAACAAGCATCTCTGCAAATTGGTGAATATAATTTATGAATCGCATTGAATTAGCGTGCTAAGAAAAAAATTTCCATTCTCATATTTTGCCTCGTCGACACAGGGCAATATTAATAGTTTTCGGTTTTGTATGATAAATTCCGGAAAAAAACAGAAAATGGATGTGATTAGCAAAATAAATAATTTTGGAATACATTATTCAGGAGCCGGCATCTTCTTAAAAATATTTAGAATTTTTCTCTTTCGGTAAAATGTGGGCATTAATTATATCGCTGTCTCAAGGGTCATTAAAGATTTATTACACAAACAAACATGCTTTGATATTGTGTGCGTTTAATCCTGTCTCTTTTTCAATCTGTGCGAAAATATATTTCGCGTGTATATATGTTTTTTGTTCTCATAGTGGAAATTTTAAATTCATATAAAGTTATTCATAATTTAATAAGATATATTAGGACTTTATTTTTATATTTTAGAAGAAATTCAAAAGAATACTAATATGTTAGGAAAGTAATGTAATGGTAAGAAAATTAGTTAATGATTGAAAGTAATGTTTGAATTTGCCTATCTTTAATTTTATTTGTTTTTTCTTCTAGCTATTCACTGCAGAGCTATAGAAACATTTTCTAGATATGAATTAACGAAAACTTATCGCTTAAACGAAGTTGTCGACTACATAAAAACTTATCGCTTAAACGAAGTTGTCGACTGCATAGTTACAACTCGCAGATTTTAGAACCTGACAACGAATTTGGCAAGGAAGTGATGAATATTTTTATTATATCATTTTGCTGTCTACTAAGCTCTGAAAGTTATATTGAAAGAAATAATTAACATCACGAATGCTTCGCCAGAGCCATTTTACAAAGCTCATCCAGAAAGTAAGTGCCGTTTGGTTATTAAAAAAGATTAGTAATTTGTTTTCATTTGCATTTTATTACAGAAAAATCTACACACCTTAAACTACTTTTCGACATATTCACCATGAGAATTTAGGCATGTGTCATATCTTGGCACTAATTGCAACATACCCGCTTCGTAGAATTCGGCCGCCTGTTACCTGAACCAGTTCTGGACTTTCAACTTGATCTCATCATCTCTTGCAAATTGCTGGTCGGCAAGGAATTTCTTGAGATGAGAAAACAAATGGAAGTCGGATGGAGCTAGGTCCGTCCGGCTTTCACTTACTTGACGATAAATTTCACAAGATCGAACATTTCTCGTATTCAAAAACTTGATAACGGCTCTTATTTCACAGCCGGAGGGCCGATCGATTGTTCTAAACATGATTATCGACAAACAATGACTTCAAAAGTTAAGGTAAACAAACAGAATGGCTAGGCAATTAGTTCTCGAGTTGAAGGATGTAGCTACGCATGCGCGACCTTGGTGCTGCCAGATGCGCGGGAAATATGCGCAAACTGTACTTACTTTCTGGATGAGCTTAGTATACCATAACCAGATGAAAACCCGGCGTTGCTCGGGATCCATATTTTTTTACCGGCCTCCTGTTTGTTTTTTCCTAAAAATATTGTCACTAACTTTCTCGAAAAAACGTAAATCTTCTTTGAATCCGTTCTTGTTGAATTAAAACATTCAAATATAGCTTTTTTATCACTTTATAACAGTATAGTTTGAATGAAAATGCTAGAAAATTCGAAAAAGAACATTTATTTTAAAAGTTATATAGTTCAATAACTAATACAGCTTTACAATGAACAAATATATTTATTCTGTATAACTTGGTTACTGCGAAATTTCTATTGATTAGGATAATTTAAAAATTTGTAAAATTTAAACGAAACATCGCGTAGTAACTAAACTAACGTCGTTAGATATTTAAGTGCATGTTAAAAACTACGAAATAAAATCGGAAGTTAAGTGCCTCCTACGAAATAACAACGAAAGTAAGAAGTCTACCTTGACCAGAAAAAGCAATATTTTTTAAACTTTAACAGTGGTAAAAACACGTGAATAAAGGATTTGATGAAACAATAAATTGGTTTAAATTTGATTTTAAAACAATAAAAGCATTGTCACAATTTGAGCTTAAAATGTATTTTGAAACCTTAGTTACAGTTAGAGAAAACATTGTGCAGCAAATAAATTAGTATCATTAAAGATATATTTATTTGCTCTTTAAGGTGATGTAAAAATAATTTTTGTTCCGTAAGTATTTCAGAAGTTATTGGCGAGAAACGCCTAAAAATAGCTTAATTTTCATTATTTAATTAACTAAATAAAACTCTAAATTGAATTTTAAAATAATTTTCACGTTATTAGTCCCCTCTGCTGCAAATCCATCACTGTGCCAAATTTGGTCGCGGTGAGTCAAACCTTGTGGGCGTGCATAAAAAACCAACAAACGAATACACAAACATACTTTCCTCTTTTATATATATAGATTATCTGTTTACTTATTGTGCATGAGTATTGTATTGTTAATTGGTGTTAACTTTGGCTTTGTCTGTATTAATAGGTTATCTGGCGTGCTCAGATTGGCTCTGATGATATTTTCAATAGACAAACGGGTCTACATAGTCATAAAATCATAATAATTAGTCCAATTTGTTTAGTTTTTTTCATGATGCCCTATAACTTTCACAAAGTATTTAGAGAGTCGGATCGTTTAATGTCTGCATTATTTGAAACTCGTAAAATTAAGTCTATTTTATGCAACAACTGTATGAGAAAGGAAAATCTAATTTTTTCTAATATTACGAAAATTTTATTATAATATTACTTGATTGATCCTACATTTTTCCTACTGAACTCTCAATCTGAGAGGATATTAGACATCCAAGAGGATATTAGGCGAGCTGTTAGTTATAATGCATCAATAAAGACATGGATATCGAAGTCACACAAGAATTCGAAAGTTTCTTCTTTTGAACTTTTCTTTTGGTGTGGTTATCTTGTACCTCATATTATAAGCGTCCATAGTTGTTTATTATTCACAATGTCTTGATCTGTAATTTTCAAAGTTAACTTTCTTATTTTTCCACATAATATTTTATTTTCGTTTTTTTAAACCCTCCCTCAGATTTCTTGCAAACCATTCTCATCGCGGAGATTGAACTTATTTGAGACCATCATGAAAGTAGGAAAAATGTTATAGCATTAGTCTCTACGATTTTAGAACTTTTAAAGGAAATTCACTCACGATGTTAAAATAAAAATAATTATAAAAATAAACAATTCAAAATATGCAATTGAAAAATAAATTAAAGAAAGAGGGAAATATAACTTCTGGTATTGATCTAGGCGATCTCAGAGATCGCGATTGTGGTTTTTGACTTCTGAAGATGGATAAATGCAGCCGAAACATCGTTATTCCCAGCATCTAAAAGGAGTAGGAAGACAGTTAAAAGGGAATGAAACCATTTTCAACTGATTTTTATTTGGAAGTAAAATATATAATCCAGCTATCTCAGAGGTTGTCCGTGCTTAATGGAAGCTGAAAATCACAGAAAATAAACAGGGTCTATTTTCTAACGACAGAGTAGCACCTAACCGGATAATTTGATTCCACAATGTTCCTAATATCGTTCATATCTGTATTGAGTATCTGAAAAGATAAAGAATTAGGATGAATATCCTTGAAGACAAAAATCAATAGAAGTAAATTAATTGGTGTGCGCAAGTGCTGCATCATCCAGGAAAAAATTGCGAAGTACAAAATAAATAAAAATACCAATAAAGGGAATTTTATTTGTGGAAGAGTTAAAAATACAAAAGTAATAGCAGACAACGATAATAAGCAAGAATCCGTTGGATGACTTCATCAGAGGCCATTCATCCAGGCAGATTCAAAACTGGAATAGGTTCTGTAGAGGAAAAAGACTTTAAGGTCTGATTTAATATCCTTTAAGTCCTTCATATCTGATGTAACAGTTTAAGTAATCACAATTAGGATGGTTTAACCCTTTCGACCCGACATTTACATGATCAAACTTTAACTATGAACTAATAGATACAATTGATAAAATTAAACAAAAAATACATTCAAAATTAAATATTAATTAAAATTAAATTAATTGAAACTCTTTTTCCTGTGTTCAGTTATTGGACAGATTCAGGGTCACAGAAGGAATAAATTTTGACTATTGTTCATTCATTCTGCAAAAAATTTGTCCATATTAGAACTCCGATGGTGAGTGACTTTCTGAAGAAGTTCGCCATTCTAGTTCTCTTCCATTTATTCTATTCTGATTGTATTTGTTACTTTCTATTTTTTCTTTTATGCGTTTTTAATCATTTTAATTATTAGAGAAATCTTTTGTTGTTTAATACTATAGTGATTTGTTGGTCAATTTTAGGAAAATTTTGCTGATGCAATCACTGGATGCTGCTGCGTTTGGCGCTCAAAAGGGTGTATTGTGATCATTTTCATTATTTCTTACTTCTTTACTTCTGCTACTCCTATATATTTTTCTTTTTTAATTTAATTTTTTGTTTTTCTATTATTTAACTATGAAAAGTAGTTTAATTTAATGTTGACAAAAAAATGTAAAAAGGGGATTTATTTACTCAGTAGGGAAGGACGTTTAATCTCCAGGGCATATACGTACATTTGGTCCGAAGGGGGTTAAAACGAGACAGTTTGTCCAAGATAGTTATCGTTCCTTACAGCATGAAACAAAGGAAAACATTACACTGAAAAGCATGCAGCATATTATCACAATCTCATATGGAAAATAAAAGACATAAATCACTTGCCAGAATAAGATTTTAATTAATTCGAAGATTATTTTAAAAGTGATTACAAAATTTTACACTAGTACCCTTGCGAATTTTACAATAATCGATACATTCTTATTGTCTTCCTTTGCGCTACAATTTACCAAACTTGTTATGATAAAAAATAGGATATTAAAAATCTTTCACGCGAAGTTTACCCAATTATGAGTTTATAGAATATTAACCCTCTGAGCGCTCAATTATTTTGAGCTTTTAGATATCAGGTTAGAAAATTTGGCTTTTAAATTAAACAACGATTCTTTTTTGTATTTAATTATATCTCTGAAATCTTAAGAATACTTTATCCATGATAGTTTAAGAAAACTAAATATAAGTAGCCAGGCTATCAGCTTTTGAAGATCAATATGAAAAACTGAAAGTGACGTTTGTCACTCGGAGGGTTAAATGCTTCCTGTAATGAAAGGAAACAAATTCTTCTTCTGATTATACAAAGTAGACCACAAGGAATGAAATGAATGAATTTAAACAAAACAAGAATATTTTTCAATTACCATTCCCACGCAATCTAGGATTTTACAAACTATAAAGTCAGAGTTTCAATTGTGGAAATTCTTCTCGTCTCGAATTTAATCAAAGATTGGAAAACCAAAAGTAATTCTGCTTTGCCCCAAGATCTCAATAGTATAGTATTTCTTTGTTACTTTTGTGCAACTCATCCCATGCAACGCCTTTAATACCTCGAGAAAATTCCTTACAGAGAACAAAATCCAAAATAACTGCAGAGCCTGACCGAGTGTTGAATCCTGCTTCTTTCAGTCTTGAAGGTCGAATAATCGTTTGGCAGTCGGAGAGCAAACTTTCATTATCGGCTGCGTCCGGTATAGTACCCAAGAAAGCCGTTCTGCGACAGTTTTTAGGATCGTTCTTAGAATTCTCCTTGGGATCAATATCATTTTCGATCCCAGATGGCACACTTTGACTGAAAGAAATAAAAAAAAGAAAGAATATTATTTTTTTGTTTTTATGCCTCTATTCTTACATAAAAGAAGATGATTCCTACTTTAGTTCAGTGACTGCAGATGATGAGATGAGTTGTGTAGCAGATTCCTTTCTATAAAGTCAATTTTGTTAAATATAGTTTTAAAAAATTCAAAGAACATTTTTGTTTTGACTTTCTATGTCTATTTATTGTATTTTTAAAAGGAATGTGAGATATTGTAATTGAAATTTTCTTTTCGGTTATTTGAATTCAATTTCAACCAAACTATGTCTCGGTTCAAGAACTGGATCATTCAAGAAATAAATCGGGCAATGTCAAATAAAAATTTAATTATTTTTAAGCATATATGATTTTATATTATTACCCAGGTGAATGAATTGTCAATGAATTATAATTACATGACCAATTAGTTTTAATTTATAAAGAATTCTTTTTTAACTAAAAGCACAAAAAAGTGCTTTTTCAGAAAAAAAATTGAAACTCTGTATAATTACAAAATTTACTAAATAATTCATTAATGATTCTGTATTTGAAATGATTTGTTAATAGTAAACTGGCAAGTATGTTTATCTGATCAAACATTTGCTCTTACTTTCCAATTACCTAAGGAATATGGAATTTAAATTGTGTCGGATATAAATTAGTTTCCATGTAATGGTTGATTAATACTCCAACAAATTATTAATTCAAAAGATTATAAATCATAGAAAGTTATTTACAAAAATAAAGTGTACGCAACCAGTGTCGCGTTACGGATTATTACAGTATCTATTGTGTAAAAATTCGGAAAGTTTTAATTGCCAGAAACGTTTTCGTGTATTTATGAATATCTTGTTTCTTGTCCCTGTGGATAAATAATCAAAGTGAATATGATTACTTTGAAAATATTCAGTAATAGATCAATCAGTGAAACAATTAAATTTTTATCTAAATTTCCTTCCCTCTATACATATAAGGAGGGAAATTAAGAAGGGGGAAATAAGCAGGAATATATATATGCCTACTAATTTTCAGCAATTTTGGTAACATTAAGAGGACACCCTATTAGCACAAGATATTGTACGATATCCACACGACGTTATCCGATATTCTGAATACCGCACAATATCGTGAGGATATCGTAGCAATATTGTACAGCATCTTGTGCTAATAGGGCATAGTACCCAAAGAATGGCCAAAATATTTATTATAATTTCTTTCGCTAATTTATTTCATCTACCATTCCACATTTAATGTTTCAGAAGTTATTTAGAATTTAGTTTACGCTGACTAACGAAATATATTCACAAACTTCAACTTTAAATGGCTTTTCTACCATGTTAGAATTTGCTTCACTTTCATGTTCTAAAAAAATGTTAAGGCTTTTTTTGCAATTTAAAATAGAGCATTTTAAATTTTAGATCAAATTTTTTGTATATGTTTATCATTATATATGTGATTGAACTGCGCATATTATAGGCATTCAGATGTTTAGTTTTTTTATATACAAGATAAAAAAAATAGGAATTCGTGATTTTCTTCATTTTGCAATTTAGATAGAAGCAAAATGTTTGTATTAGATTTAATATTAGATGTATCTTGAAATAATTTCACAGTTTTGTGTAATGCATTTCATTGAATCTACAAACATAATGTTAAATTAAAATAATCATTTAAAAAAATAATAGGGAAATTAAAAAGATTAAATTTCAATTGAAGAGGCATTTTAAAATAATTCTATTCTTTTCAAGGTGGTTTTATTTGAATGCCAATAAAACTATCCAAACTTTTAAAACAATACTTAAAATAAAAAAAAACATAATTATTGTCTTTTAGATCTTGCATAATAAACATTAATTTTCTCTCATAACACAGGTATATTGTGCAATACTTCTACTATCCTATTCAATATTTTTAATTCTGTACAATATCCTAATAAAATTTAAGAGTAATTATTTTAGTATCAATTATTAAAATTATTCCTTCAAATTTATCATTAAGACTACACAGTTCTCTTTTTTTAATTTTTTGGATACAGTAATAATAAAATAAATTAATGACTTTTTAAAGATTATATTAATAAATAGATTCTGATTTAAAAAAAGTAATTTTAGCAAGAACTATTATTTTACAATTTTAAAAATTTGAAATTTTGAAAGTGTTTTTTAAACTCTTATAAAATACTTAATTTTTAATATTTTTTAGTTATTTCAAGTGAATAAAATTTCTTGATTTCTTGGGAACAAAACTTAGCATGGGATTGATGATTTGACTGTTTTTTTTTAATTTTTAATAATTAATTTTGTAAAAAACCTGAGAAAAAGATGAAAATTCTAAAAATATGAAATTTAACATTTTAAAAAAATAACTAGAACTATCAGGCCTAAATGCATGCTAATTCTTATAGTAAATATGTATGAAAGTATCAACAAAAAATTTCAAGACTCTATATTAAGCAGAAAGGATCCTTAGGGAATAAAAAACACTTGCATCGCCAAAAATAAAAGTCAGAGAAAAATCATTTAAAGTTTGTAAAAGCATAAAACAAAAACTAATATTGCTTGTAGAGCTCTATTTTTTTAATATTTTTTCCAACTTATAAAATGCACTAAAACACTATTTTAACTCAATATGATTGAATATATTTTTTCTTTTTGAAATATTATGAAATCAGTCTTCCAGCTCTTCAAAACATTATGTCTCTTAGCAGCTAGAGAGCTTCTCGGTTGTGGCGTTTTCTCAGCAGAAAAATGAATAAAAAACAATAATATAATACTGCAAAGCTTCTAAATAGAAAAATACTTTGTTTAAAAATTAATATTGGTCTTGAAAAAGTCCTTGTTATGAATATCAGTTAGGTAGTAAAGAGGACTCAAAAAAGATCACAGGATATAAACAAACAGAAACGATTTCAGTAGTGAACATTGAAGTTATAATATCCATTTCACCTAAGAAATTGATTTATTTTCAAACTTTTTTTAATTAATTAATTTTAAGAATGGAAAAATGCTTCAAAACGACAACGAAATAAAACACACCACCTCAGGTGTCAAATTTTGAGACTTACAACACTCAGAAAACTTCAAATATCTTTACACTAATTTGGATATCGGATCTAATATTTGGAGTCAAGTTTCCCAACCATATGGGCCAGCGAAAAATGCAACACAAATTTTTTTTTCGATATTTTTGTCATTTTTAGAGTACTATGTAGCCTTAAACTGATACATGTAAGTGCGATTTAAGCATGAGTGAAAAAGAGAATTAATTTCAATTTTGAAGGATCCGGTATCCTTCCCTCTCTTTATTTTTCATTTCTTGCTATCTATTCATTTTTCTCATAAAATTAGCCAAGATAAACAAACAAATGATGTATAAATTTAAATGATTGGCGCAACAACTCTTCTCTTTAAAAAGAATTAGAAAAACTATCAAATTAATATCAATTCTTATAATTAAAAACACTTCTTTCCTTATTTTTAATTATATTTAGATAAAAGCAGCTTCCTTACGAAGTTATAATAAAACTTGACAGAGGGAATTATTCAGTTTTTAATAGTTTTTCCTTTTAAAATCGAATCATGAATGTACAGCTTTGGACAGTTATTAGAAAATGCAATTAAGTGAAAGAGGGCAGAAAAAAACATTAATAATAATTTCTTTAATGAGTTCTCAGTTATTTCTAGACTTAATAAGAACGCAATTGCAGCACTTTGTATGGAAGAGAAATGCAGAAAAATCGGGTTATTGAAGTTTTCCATTTAACTTCACCACTATCTATTTAATTAAGAAACAAAGAAGTTAGATATAATCGAAAAATCGCTTTAAGAACTTTTTAAGGTAAATCTTCTGAAGTATTATGTTATTTAGTGGAATGGACGCAAAATGAATTAAATTCCATTCTCTTTCAAGCCAGAACATTCTTAATTAGTTGTCAATTTTAATTTGTTTAATAAGTATTCATAGTTATCCAGTTTTTGAGGATAGAAATTTGTCATTTGTTTGTTGAATTATCTGCAAGGTTTTTAAATAATTCTATAAGCAGATAAGTGATCAGATCTTCAATATTGTGAGGAAGTTATTATTTGCAGGTACTGTACCTACAGATAAAACGTTATTTGCACGTTTTTACAAATTAAATACTCCTACTCTAGGACTTTTTATCAGTCTATTTTCCCTTTTTTTCTTAAGGTTTGTTTTTTTGATGTACTTGAAATTTAATATTCCGAGATTTTTCAGTGCTTTGACGGAAACATACGATGCTTTTGGTTTCTGTATTTTGGATACAAAATATTTAATGAAGAAATTCGTCATGAAATTATCCCTCATATTTTTTAATGAAAAATAAAATTTCCAAATATGATGAGCTACATACCCTAAAATGTGTCTTATTCTTCATCAAGGAATTATAAACAATTCCTTACAGTTGACGGAGATCCAAAATCAATAGTTTAAATCTTCAAATAACACTACTGGCAAATTGTAAATTTTCGTTGCAAAAATGCTGAATTTACTGCTATTTAAATTTTTAACAAACCACGGAGCTAAATAATGTAATTAACTGTCCCCATATAGCTTTCATTCCAGTACCGAGTGGTACAGTCGGTAGGGCAATTTTCGTTCACCAGGGCGCG
>BGPR01021585.1:0-26302 GCA_013235015.1 Araneus ventricosus
AGCAGACTGCAAGGTTACTTTCATACAAAACTCTCGGAGATTAAACAAATTATGTGTGTATTTTATACATCCGCGAAAATACATAACGTAGGCAAAAAACCTTCAACTTGGGAGAATTTTTCATAGCAATACTCAATCTGGTTTTAAAAAGAAATGTTAGAATGATAACAAAAAAAACCTAGCTGGTGAAGCTCAAAAAGAAAAATGGTTAGCAAAGCAATGTTTCAAATTAGTTGACAAAAGTCTTAATGAACATATTTCTTAGGAAACTTTTCTCTGATAACATTCCAGAACATTATTTTTTCAGGTATAAGTTTTGTTTTTAATATATACATACATATATATATATATATATATATATGAAAACAAACCAGGAAGACAAAAAAAACTCAACTGAAATAGAGAAAGGATTATATATATATATATATAGAGAAAAAGTATATATATATATATATATATATATATGAATATATATATATGACTTATATGTATGTAAGAGATGTATATATTATAGTATAGTTATATATATATATATATATAGAGAAGATATATATATATATATATGAAATATATACATATATATGTATGTATATATACATATATATATATATGTATATATAGTAATATCAACCATTATTAACATATTATATTTGAACATTCAAAACAAAATAAACGAAAACAAAACATATCAAAAATACAATGAAAAACTTATATGTATATATATATATATGTATTGATAAGGTAGTTCGCTTTTAATTTCAATTTTACGATTTATACTCTCTCTCTGTATATATACGTATTATTAGGCATAACATCCAGAAAAGTCAATTTTCTTATTTCGTTTCTTTTCTCTACTTAAACAATTATGTGTAGTTTTAGCAGATAAGATCATTATTTTTACATCGTCTTCAAATCAAAAAATATTATTTTTCCATTGACACTAATTTAACTGATGCACAATTTTTTTTCTTAATTTTAATATTTTTAATAACATTTTTATGAGTAATTTTCAACACTATTTTACACTGTTTAGATGGAATTTAAACCGTTTTCGATGTTTCTACAAATATTTATACCCGTGTTTTTCTTCCATTGTTAAAAATTAAATGATGAATTTCGATTATTAATGGATTTAAATGTTAGGGGCTAAGAAGAGTAAGAAATTCCATTAGGCATGTTCACGTTCTCAATGAATTGAATAGGTGTAAAGTTATTGAAATAATACTGCTTAAATGTCTGCAAACTTTGAAAATCGAAATTTGCTGAAAAAAACGGGAATAGCAATTTACGCATAAGGAGGAAATTTGAAATTAAAAAAAAACAATATATCCTGACGAAAAGCTGGTAGTAGCTTAATGTTGCAAGTAACGGATAAAATTGATTGAAAGTAATAGCGTCCTCGAGTTGCTGACAACATTGTATAAGTTAAAAAGATTAGAATATCGATAGCAAATCTTTTGTAATTTTTGTGTTTCCCTAAAATTTCAATCATATGTAATTACAATAATCATTATTTCAATTGTCGGATATTAAGATCAGAAATATTAAAAAAATTAAATCTGTGGTCAAGTATCCCTAGTTTCCCCTACTGTAATCAAGGTGTCAAATTAAATCGAATGTAAGCAAAAACACTTATCTCCTTCTCCCATAAGTTTCCCCTTTCGCGGTCAGCCTTACAGACATTAAATTCTTTATTTCCGCTAATAAGATTTTATGGATATTATTAAATCTATGTTAAGTATTAGGCTGGAACATTCCAAACATCCATCTTAGTTTATCAAAATATAATTTTAATTTCATTTATGCGTTCTGCAAATTGCATTTGAAAAATGAACAAATCGACAATACTTTCTTAAGCATTTTTTACGATATCTAAATTTTTAAAAGAAGTGCATTATTTTTCTCCTCAGTCAAACAAAGAATATAAAAGCATGCAGAGAATGTGAGAAAAATATTAGATAATTTCCTTATCAAACAACAAGAGATATATCTTTCGAAAGAGAGTTTCGAAAGACATCCCACTTGTTCTAGTAGTAAGTTTTTACCGTATTTTGCTGGCGAATATTTCATTCAGGTGCGAGCGCTGTATTTTTACATCAATTTTATGATTATATTTCTAACCGTTAATAACGGTTTCCTTAACTTCAACAGCGCGCAGTCTATCAGACCATACAATTTCTGGTAATTCCACATATGCTAAGTGAGACGTGTAGTATTTACTCTGCCAAAGAATTAAGCTGCGATGCTAGATCTTGAAAATCTGATTGCTTTCAAGTTTGAATTTCAAAAATGCAATTTCAAGCGAAATAATTTAGGATAATTAGAGCAATAATATGAGATTGTTAGGAATTTTCAGAACGACTTTTGTGGGCAGATCACAACCATTATAACAGAAAGTTAAGCTTTAAAGGAACACAATTAAGCCTTAAAGCCCTTGTGATTCCTTTAATTCTTTTAACATAGCCACTTTTGTCTTCTAAAATTTTGAGAATAAGTATGAGGTTCTAATACTTGTTGCTGCTAATAGAAAACCTACTGAAATTTTTATTAAATCAATTTACAACATATAGATGTGCTATATAAAAATAAAATAAATTGATGCTTTTCACTTGCGGCTCCGACAATTTACCTTTGTTTGCACGCTGGAGAACACATATTTTATTCTGTAATATTTAAGGAAATTCCTTATTCGAATTATTGTTTTTCAAATTTCACCTGTATTTCACATTACATAATTTTATATAGAACATTTAGGAGGATCATTTAGGGATTTTTTATCAGGAATATAGCTCAGTGTTGTCAGTTGGTAATAAACTGTGTTTCAGCCATTAAAGATACTTAAAACTAAATAGGATTTCTTAAAGTATTTTCCACATCTTGTATTCAAGAAAGGAAAATCAAAAAATGTTTTAAATCAATTTTAAAGAAATCGGTCTTTTAAGGGTAAAGTTTGAAATTTTTTAGTTATTATTTTTTTTTCTAAAAAAATACTGTAAAAGGGAAGTGCACTTATTTCTGATACATGAAAGCACTCTTAAATTAAATAATAATAAATATTGATGATTACCTCATCACTTATTTAACTAGTATAATTAGATGATCAAAAAACAATTCCTGCATTATTTGCATATCTAAATTTAAAGAAATGTAATTGAGTAATCATTTAATAACAAATGGATATGAACTTTATTGATTCGTATTCCTGACTACTCGTATTCGACCACGCCCGTTTCAAATTTGCTTCTATTTTTATTTACATAGAGATTCAGCCTTCAGAATTAAAATATCCATTGACGTTCTACAGGGCAGGCCGTTTGACTTAGACTTATAAAATTGGCGCAAGTATACTTTCGAAGGTTGTAATGTGCATCTCGGAGCACTTTTTTAGAAATTTTAGTTAAATTTTAAATAAATAAATGTTAAGCAATGCTTTTTTTATTACTCTCTTGGCGATCACTTTCAAAAATTTCATTGCATGGAAATAATTTTTATACCAGATTAAAATTCAAAATATTAACTTTTTAATTATATCAATTTAATTGTCATCCAATTACCCCCCCCCCCAATTTTATCAAATTCTAAATATATATTGCATTTTTTACACTAAAAATATATGCACAGTTTACGATATTATTACACATTTTTTTGTACTTTTTACTACAAACTTTTAAAAACTTTTTATTGTTGCGATGAAATTCAAATCCGTAAATTGTCATACAAACATTTATTAGCTTCTTTCTTTTCCTTTGTTGAAAGCTAAGTCTATATAGTTAATTTATAATAAAATATTTATTTTGCCTCTGTACACAACATATGGTAAGATGAGAAAGAAAAGTAAATATTATTTTGAAGTTGAAAAGATGCTTCGCTGACATGCTAATCTCAGGACAAGAAAGAGAGTTTTATAAAGATTCACGGGGAGCCAAGCCACTGACGTCTGACATCGGTGACAAACTTGGTAACCATTTTGGTGACAAAACGAAACTTCTAGAAAATTCATGGGCTATTGTCCTATCTCTACTGGAGACGGAAAAATCAAGAATCTTCGAGAGAAGTCCATGTGTCGTCACATCCTGTCGGAAAAGATATAAATACCGAGAGCTGATCTAATGAATATATCATTTGGATTTGTTCAGAAGCGAAGCTGGTGAACTGATAGACATTGAGTGATATTGAAAGTGTTGTGACTCATATATTGCTGCTGCATGTATAAGTTATTAATTGATAAAAGTGCTGCTTAGTTTTGTTATATGTGCTACGCTCTGCTTTTCTTGAATATTCGTAAAATAAATAGCCATGCATTTATTTATTATCCTGTTTGTTGGACTGCATTCACGTATACCCACCTAACGATTTATATAACAATATTTAATGTAACCGGATTTTAGAACATTGATTCTTTAAAGTATGTGTTTTTATGAACTAAAAAAAATGAAACTCAGTCTGCGCTATTAGAGATCACGAGCCGGCAATGCTTGAATCCCTGAACAGACATGGAGAATTATTATATGCTTAAAAATTCACTCATGACTTTCGCCGTTGTTTCAGTTTATTTTAATTCATCTCATTTGTCAATAATCAAACTTGTATGATAGACATAATGTATATACATACTGTTTTTCGATCTGTAATATATTTTGCAGCAAAAATAATAATAAATTTATTGTTAAAATATTCTTCCAAAAATAATTTACGAACATAAATCTGTCTATGAAATAAATTACTAGATATCCAGAAAACGTTCACGCAACATCGGTAATGTTGGTAGTACCAATCTGAATTTTTTTGGACTGAAAAATTTATATAATGGTTGGATATCGGAATTAAATACAACAATTGTCGAACAGTTGCGAGAGTAAACAATTGTACATTAAATCTTGAAAAGAACATTTACTATTATAAAGAGAATTGCCTTGCTTCTGGGCTCGACAGAGTTTCTCGAATTGAGTCACAATGTAAGGTAGACGCCTACGAAGACGCTGGAAGCACAAATAGAAAGAATCCGAAAAAAGCAATTCTATTGTATTTCAAAGCGATACTACTGGATTCACAGGCGAGAAAAATACCAGACAATGTATAGAATAGAGGTCAAGAAAATCTTCAAAGCTGTCGATCATTTTCAGCCAGAGCATGCCGTGCTATAGAATCTGAAATTTATCTGCTCTGTCCTGATTCAGAACTTTTTGATTTCATTAATGCAACTGATAAAAAACTCAAGAAAATTACAAAACTTCATAAAGGATATCTTCGTCATTTTTGGGTGCTAGGCCAACCATTCCATTTGTTGCCTAATATTACTAAAGAATATGCTTAATTGGAACTCCTTATTATTTTTTTCCTTAGATTTGAGATAGTAATCTGAAAAATAAATTTAAATGTTATGATTCTTCTACTTATACCCGAGATTTTTAAGCAATCTAAAATAAAAATAACAACAATTAATGAAGCCTGTTGACATTTAATCAGTATTATTAGATGATATCAAATTAAATTTTCATGGATTTTGGATTTTTAGTTTCAAAGAAATCGAATTTAATATTTATTTAACAACAAGTGTTTAAGAATTTCATTGAGGTATAACTTTACCATTTCGAGCCTGTAAATTTATACATTGATTAGAATACGGATGCAAGTAACATTCAAATGTACATTTCAAAAGGAACGTCTGGAGGAGAAACAGAGAAGTACTTTACCCCTGTACAAATCTTTGGGAAATAATGTCTGCGTTCCTTTTCGACAGTCTGCGGTTGAACTGTTCTGGTATTCCTACAAAAGCAATAAATATAGTTATAAAATTTATCGGCAATAATATAGTTAAATAAAACTTATTAATTTTCTGTCAGCTAAATAAGACTCATTAATTTTCTGTAAGTAATAGGAATACTGGATGCGTATCGCTTAACACTTTAACAAATATAAGCTAATACTTCTTATGCATATAATGAAATGAAATATTTCAGAGTTGTGTTTCGAACAAGAAATACTGGTTTGGGGAAATTTTTTAAGGAATAATTATTGCATGATCATTATTTCTTAATAGAAATGAAGAATCGAATTAACAAATAAGAAAACGTTTTTTTGAATATTGTGACACTTGCTTTAAACCTTATATATCAGAAAGCAAAAAAGAAATTCCCTTCCTATAGATAAGAAAGAAGAGTAGTTTAAAAACGTTTTCTCTGTCAGAATCAGCTCTGGAATGGACAACGTATTAGGTGCAACCTTCTATGTCAAAAAAAAACAAAAAACAAATTGATTGTCTTAAATGCCTAAGCAGCGGTCACGCAAAGTCGAGATATTCTGACATGGTGGTGTTTGAGCTCTGAGCTGCCGATCCATAACATCCCAAATGTGCTCCATCGGATCAAGATCCGGCGAGTTAGGTGGCCAGGACATTAACTGGAATTCATTAGTATGCTCCTCGAACCACTCCAACACAATCCGAGCCTTGTGACATGAGGCGTTGTCTTGCTGGAAGATTCCATTACCAGTTGGGAAGACAAACGCCATGTAAAGGTGCAACTGATCCGCAATGATGTTCAGATAGTTTGCAGCTATCATGGTTTGTTCTGCAACAACTACGGGTTCCAGAGCCGCCCGTGAGAACATACCCCAAAGCATAATACCGCCACCACCAGCCTGTGTATGTACAAAAGAGGAGCAACTGTTCGCCTGGCAGACGGCGTAACCTGACACGACTATCGACGTGATGAATGAGAAATCGGGATTTATCCGACCAGGCAACTCTCTTCCACTCATCCGTGGATCAGTCTCGATGTCCCCAGGCCCACTGTAGGCGTAGTTGACCATGACGCCTGGTCAATAGAGGCACACGAGTGGGGCGTCTGCTGCACAGTAACATATCCAACAGTGTCCACTGAACAGTTTGTTCCGAAACACTTGCACTTGGACCTGCATTGTATTGGGCTGTCAGCTGAGCCATTGTCTGGCGCCGATTTTGCTTTACCAAGCGGGACAGTCTCCGACGTCCTTTGTCTTTGATGACGCGTGGGCGACCAACACCTTACCCTCTATTGCTTGTGTCACAGTCATTTATCCACTTTGCATGAATACTAACAACGGCAGATCATGAAAACCTACCAGTCGTGCAGTTTCGGTGATACTCGTTCCGAGTCTTCGGGCCATTACTATCTGCCCTCTATCAAATTCGCTTAGATCAGCAACCTTGCCCATCACTCGCAAAAGCAAGTGCAAGAATGATTACTTACCTTCTCCCGCAGCAGTTAAATACCATTCTCACTTAACCACGTGCTCTCCACGTCATCCAGACGAATTCATTGAAAAATGTGGAGATCGTCTTAATGCTTTCGCTCGTCAGTGTATTTTAGACAGAGAATAACATTGATTTAGGAATCATAAATCAATTTTGGTTAAAACATGGCGGATTTTTAATTTTTGCAGTTAAATTCATTAAAAGATTAATGTTTGGATAAAAGTTTCTCATATTGTTATGAGATTATTAATATACTCATACAAATTTATTGAAAATTTTTTTTATATTTAAAAACTTTTATTAATGTAATTATACGACAGTTTTATATATGAATTCACTTATTTATGATTCTTCTTAAATAAAATGTAACAGACACAGTGAGATCAGTTGCTTTCCAGTATATTCCTTGCGCGTCAAAGCGTTACACGAAGATATTGCATATTATTGAAGAAGAGAAAACGACGATGGAAAAAATTCACGTTTAAGATTTGATAAATATATGCACGCAAATTTTAATCCTCTATTTATTTATATTTAAGAATTTTTATACATTACATATGCAAATTTTGCCTACATAATCACTTACTTGAAATTTTCGTCTGGTGAAAATTTAGCCTCCACGGAGAGACTCCAGTTTTTTTATACTAAATTAATTTCCGAATCATAACTATAAGGTACATGTATGAAAATATTTTTCATTTCTTTCAAGAAGACAAAAGTAAACTCTAATAAAGTTTTTGGCATCTATTGTCCTCTAATTTGCTTGCTTTGTGTTTATTTAACTGAAAATACTGCTCAATTTATGTTTTCATTCAGATCAACTTTCTTTTTGCTGTTTGTTGACCATCTTAATTTACCATAATTAACAATTTCGGATGTCACTGGTAACATTTGCAGTCATAAATGTATGCTAGGCCCATGTGAAAACGATAATAAGAGTAAATAATTAAAATAAACTGGTATGTCTTGCTGCTTTCCTGAAAGAATTTAGTTTGGTTTATTATAGTTATATTAACGTTCCGATTTGAAACAACACGATAGCTATATTTGGGCGAACCTCGACAATTTGAACTACGGTAAGATGACGAGGAGGACCCCTGAGCTGGCACAGCCTCTCCGAACTTCCGTTTTGCAACAATGGCAGGGCATCGAAACTTCAGCCCCGCATTAGTGGCAGGGAGTTTGGCCACTATTTATGATTTAATATGCAAAAGACACTTACACGACGGATCTTTTGTGAAATCAGGTTCTGAACCTGGATCCTCCTGTGCCGAAGCCAAGACCTTACTACAAGGACACTTATTCTGAAATTATTTAGATCCTGAATAAAGAAAATGAATTGAAATAATTAATCGCAGAATAACGTGATAAATTATTTCATGATTTCAAATATTAACGTGAACGTCTCCTCAGCTTTTACATTTCAATTTTTCTCCACTTTCTTCGATAATAATACAACATTAGCTATCCTAACCGCCGTCCGGCGGAATCGCGATCAGTACCCACTTTGTTCAGCACTACCCCTGCCACCTCGCTGCTTCGAGGCTCCCAGACACTACTTCTTTCAGTTTTAAATACTGCATGAGGATCAGTGGAACAGACCATAAAACCGTAGTCTATTACATATTCTTTGTTGATAACAGATTCCTTTAAAACTGTAAAATCTTTCAAGAAACTTCATCTAGTTGTAATGTTTTGCATAAATCTTTCACGAATTTTGGCATAAAAGTTTTCAGATCAGTAAATACAGAATGAAATCGTCCTTCCATCACCTACAATAGGCATTTTACAATATTTTAACACGGTATTGTGATGGAACTGGTGGGACCTATATATTTAAAATAATATGGTAAAACCCCCAGACAGTTCACCAGCCCCAACCACCAGACCGATTTCGACATTTTTTTCATTTGAAAGGTTATGACGTCTAGATATGTCATCAATGGTCTTCTGTCCCCCACCACCCAACAATTTCTTACGAAATCTAAAAAAAACACTTCTCCTCTGTTCATTGTCTATGGGTAAACATTGTAAAAATTCCCCAGCCCAAACCACCTGACCGATTTTGAAATTTTTATTTTATATGAAAGCTAATAACGTCTAGATATCTCATCAAGGGTCGCCTGACCCCCACCTCCCTCCATTTTTGAACGAAATCGAAAAAACTCTTTCCTACTGTACATTCTCTATGTGGAAAAGCCTTTGCACAATTCGCCGGCAGCAAAAACCTGACGGATAATAGCCTAATAGATTCGGTGTTTGTATGGAGAAGTGATCGGAAAGGATGAATCTTAATTTCATATTGTATTTTCTATTTAAGGGGACATAGACTTTTGAACCTTGAAAAAATGCTGGGAAACTGTCAGAGATAAAATTTTCAGAGACAAATTTTATCTCTAAAACAATGCAATTGACAACCTCACTTTTTTTCATATTTGTTTTTGCCTTTGTAGTACACACATTTTCAAACCTTTATATTGGCATATATTTCTTGAGAGAGTAATAAATATGGGTATTATTTTTTGAGAAAAATGAAATAGTCACCTTTCGGGCATGATTACGGATAAAATATTTATCTAAACACAATATTCTGGGTATCTAATTAATCCCAACAGTCTGTTTCAGAAACTGAACCTCAATTTAATAACATTTAAATTCAGTTTCTATTTTACATACCAATTTAAAATAAAAATGTTAAAAATAGTTAAAATTTTAACTTTTCTAACCCTCTCCAAAAACCTTCTTGATAAGAAATATGTGCAAAAATGTGGTTCAATTTCTATAACATAGCAATCAGTAAAAATTTTACTTAAAAATATTCAATAGTTCTTGAGATATCGCGCGAGCAATACAAAAAAAACACATTTTGAGATATAGCGCTATAAAGATATGGCCATATCCAATGTTTACGCTGAATAGCTGATAAATTTTCCTTCATAACTTTCATAATTATGGGAATTTTTTTAACGTCGATTGTTTTAAATTGTTCAGAAAAACGGGAAATAATATATATTTTTTTGATAAAATCGAAAATTTTCGAGGTTTAACAGTCGAATGTTGCCTTAATGTTAATAAATAATTTTTTATTACCTTTGTAAATTTTTTTGGATCCATCCTCGTATAATTTTATGATACAGTTTTTAGTGATTTACTATTATTATTTTTAAATTTTTCCAATGAATTAATCCTAAACAATATTCCCCATAGTGTTTATAAACGCACATCATATAATCCTTTTATTCTTAGATTATTCTTATGAATGATGTTTAGAGTTATATCTATATTTTACAAACGTATAGTTTCAAACTGTTTTTTAAAGAATCCAATTTATTATCATCTTTATTTCTTTTATTTGGTTGCTGGTGTTTTGTAGAAATTTTTCCCCAAATGATAGGGGATTATTCTTTGTTTGCTAAAAGACTTAATCGAGACAGCATCTTAAAATACTGTTCATTTATAAAAATGTATTGGATGAAATATTAATTAGCTGAAATCCTAAATAAATATATTCTCAACAGTAAAGGTAACAGTAAATAACTTCAAAAATAAGATTTTCAAATACACAAAGAGTTCCATTATTAACATCAGAGAAACAATCATTTCATTATTTGAATGCGGAATGTTTCAACAAATCGCCAAAATAAACAATGCGCTTAAAATTGACTGTTGTCTATTACAGATCATAGAGTGAATTGAAATCGTAATATTTGTCTTGAGAAATGCGATGTATCATGAGACATTATATTAAAAATAGCTACTAACTGTTCTCGTAATTGGCTCGATTAATTTTCTCTTCTGCTCTACCGTATATACCTCAAATCTTACCACGATGGATGTTGCCGACGTAGTGGCAAGGGTAGCTGTCATTCCGTGGTTCTGGATAATGGCGAAGTTTCTCATATGTGCAGATCTATACGACTTGATTCCTTTGACCATTTTTGGCTATCTACTTGTGTTGTGGAAACGTGCTATCCATAAAGAAAATCTGAAGACCATGAAAGAAATTCAAGATGATCTTCAAGCAACTGCCAATGTCTTCACACAAACAGAACCCAAGGAACATATCGAAAATTCGACTCAAACCGTGGAGATACGAAAGGATGCATGTACCCAGACAGCCCAGAAGATGTTTAGTGAAAGATCAACTCAACATGTGGAGGAAAAAACTGACGCATACACCCAAGTGGAAGAAAGCCAGTTTAAAACAACATCCACTCAAACTGTGAAGAAAATCAAGTATGAGAAAGCCGTCCAAACTGTCCTGAAAATATCAGACGATAAAGAAACTCAGACGACACCATATGTGTGTTTGGAAAAGGAAGTGCAAACGGAAAATATTCAATATTCATCAAAAGTATTCATTCCTGTGAAGAAACAAAAGCCAAAACCGAGTATTCCATTAACTAAGGACTTCATCAAGTATCATCAAAACAAACACAACCAACAAAGAAAAAAACTGAAATTCAAGCCAAAACTAGGAATAATAACTGAAGGCAATGAACATGATAATGAAACTGAACTGAGCAAGTTGCCATCCAGTGTTGAATTGGAAATTAAAGACTCAAATTTAGACAAACCTATAACAGAACAAAATTCCTTCGAAGCTTCGTTGAAACAAACTGGAGAATCCAGCAATGATGGTCTACATTTCGTAGACGAAGATGTCAGAAACAACGAAAAGAAACAAAAGAAAGCTTACTCTTTTAGGAAAAAATTCAAAAACCTAAAGAAACTATTTAAAAAGTAAGTCGAAAATTCATTCCAAGCAGTTTGACATTACTTTTATAAATCATGGTTGCTCGTTATGTTAAATTTTTCTTAAAAATCATAATTTCTATGTATTAATATAGAATGATCATGAAGAAAGAGGAAAATAAATCTGAACAATAGCATTTGATAATATATAAGGAAACTGAAAGAAATTCTTCATAATTAGATAATTAGATAAAAATGAATTGCAGCAATTCGGAACAAAATAAAGCATGACATCCCAATTTTATAAAAGCCTTTAAATAGCAACAGATGATTAAATATAAATATTTCACTTATAACTTCTGCAATAATCTTCCTTCCATTTAATAACAGATGTGTTTAAAATGTCTCTGAAAGAAAAATAATACTGAAACTTTTCTGAAAGAAAAATAAAATTATATACTAACATATATTTTATATGAAGATGATTTATAATATTTAAAATCTGAAGCGAAACAAAAGAAGCCAGCAATTCGAAAACTTTGAGGCTTATCACAACAAGGTGCCCAGAAATGAATTGCTATCTATCTGAAATAATAGAGTACATATTAAAAATATATCAAGATTAAAGATAAATCAGTATTGAAAAATGTATATTGATGTCTAATATCTCCAAAGCACTTCCGAAACAGAAAAAAGGAAGAAAAGTAATAAGAAAACACGAGGACAGGAAGAAACTTTATTTTAACTTTTATATTATTTCTATTAATTTGGCTTGACATCAAATTCTGATACGCTCTTGCTGGATTGCGAAGAAATCTCTGCTTTTCAAGATCTTTACAATCCAAGAATGTTAACACAGTGTAAGAAAAAATAATTGTCTGGAAATGTTAGGTAAAAATCTAACGTAATGTTCTGAACTGAAAGACAAGATGACGCATTTTGAATTGCTTTTTTACGAGATTTCGATGGTTTGCTGAATGCGGCGATCATTCTGGCAAATAGCAAGAGCAAATTGCTTCAGAAAAATAATTCTAAAGCCTCCTTAGTCGTTTGGCCTCATAATGGAATTGTCTAAAAAATGGTTTCTGAATTGATTGGTAATTTAAGGGCTTATCAGGCAATACTTTTTTAACTGACTCTCTAGATTTTGGCAACCAATGAAAAGAGTGACTTTTTGTGTTTCTAAAAAGAATCAAAGTTATTATTAAATTATTTTCAGAAAAGGATTTTTGGCTTAGTCTCAAATCCACAAGTTCTAATACAAAATATGATTGATTTCCAAACTCTCTTGAAACAATAAAATGGATCAGGAATTGTCTCTTTGGGAAGTCTGCAGCTGCATTTGCGTATTTTAGTGGGTAGGATCAAGAAGAAATTCTTTCGAAATAAAAAAAATACACTTCAAGAGAAAAATTCAGAAATTGTGTTGATCATAATTTAGAAGGAAAAATACTTGACAAGAAAAAAGTTGAAAAACTGTCTTAATTTTAGTCGACTAGAAAACTGTATGAAATTTGGCTGACACCTGAAGTGAATTAAAGGAAAAGATATACTGGCAAAACATTTATTCAAAACTTCAATTTCTTTACCAGAATTCGGCCGCAAAGAATTAAAAGCAAATCTTTCCTAAAGAAAACCGACATAATATTTGAAAAAAAAAAGAAATATCTTATCTCTAATTTAGAAAAATATTTACAATAAAAGATGACTCATAACTGAACTTACTTAAAAGACTGGAGAATGGCAGTTGGATCTATGTCTTGTAATACCTCTTATAAACTTTCAAAACATAGCCTGGAATTCGTAAAGAGAATGTGATTACAAGATCCGTTACAACTACATGTTAAAATTAAAGAATATAAGAATTGAAATTTACAATACTCGTCTAAAAAATTCAAATATTGTCTTGATCATAGTTAAGATGGAAATATACTTGACGAGAAAAAATTGGAAAACTGTCTTAATTTTAGTTAACAAGAAATCTGTATGAAATTTGGATGACACCTGAAGTGAATTAAAGGAAAAGATATACTGACAATACTTCTATTCAAAACTTCAATTGCTTTCCCAGAATACGGTCGCGAAGAATTAAAAGCAAAACTTTCCTAAAGAAAACCGACAGCATATTTGAAAAAAAGAAATAACTTCAGTCTAATTTTGAAGAATATTTGCAATAAAGAGTGGAACATAGCTAAACTTACAGGGGGGACTGGAGGTTGGCAGTTGGATTTGTGTCTTATGAAACCTCTCACAAACTTTACAGATTTAGACTAGAATACAGAAAAAGAATATGATTACAAGATCCGATAAAAATGCATGGAAAGATTAAGGAACCTTAGAATTTATATTTACAATACATGGCTAAACCGGTGGCATATTGCTAATAGGGGAACAATTAATCTAACCAACATCAATTGCCATCAAATATTGAAATTTAAAAAATCCTTTTTAGGTCGAATGAATAACTCATAAACGAATAACTTGATGCATTTAAATATGTGCTACATCGCATTCACCTAATAAAATTAAATTTTTCAAAATTAAACAGTAAGCTATTCCGCCCAAATTCAGAAAGCCAGGATTCGCAATATCATTTTTAAAAACAAATGCTACTCAATTTTCATAAAATTAATTTGTTTTGCTGATAAACATGCTAAAGATCATTTAAATCCTTCAGATATAAAATTTTTTATATCATTTCATTCAAATATACATACATATATATATGTATATATCTGTTCAATGCAATATATAAATATACTTTATATATCAATATCATATATAAATTATATATAATATAAAATTATAATTCATTTCTCACATATAAATATGTGTTCAATTTTTAGATTGTTAGGATTCAAAATTATCTTTAACATCTTCTTCTTTAAAATAAATCCATTTTCTGATTATTGACAGGTTTTCGGTTCTGAAATTATTATTATGAGTTGTGGGTTACGGAATTTGGCCTGATCTGATTTTTATTTTCTTCAAAAACCATTTTCTTGACATCATTTTTAAAGAAATTGCATTATGAAATTATATTTTGAAGTTCCCTAATTTTTACAAGCAGAGTATACAGATTTTGCAGTCCCATCTTTATAAAAGCGGTAAATAAAAGCTATCTTCGCCACTTCCAGACAACCCAAGCCGATACTATTTCTTGCATTGTCCGATACAGATTATAAGGGACAGTGAATGGGATATTTTTGATTCTACATGTAAATTTTGCTGATTCACAGAAATTTTCCAGCTTCTTGAACGTGTTTTTCAGCCCTGACCTATTATGAACATAAGATTTCCTCTTGCAGAATCTTGGTTTCTTCAAATTTTGTTGATCATAAATAAAAAGTCAATCTTCTCCTAAAAATATTGAAACTTGTTAAGAAATAATTGCAGAATTAACTTGAAAGAAAAGCGTTTATCTGGGAATGCGTTTTTGACAAGCAAATATAGTAATCAGTAAAGCTGTAGCAGATTTCTTCGGTAAACAATAAAAATGGATCTTCCTACAAAAATGTCAAGTACAGCTCTTTTAAAGGATAAAAGACTATAATCTTCATAAGAATTTTGCTCGAAATCTTCCAGAGGAATTGGTTAAAACCATTTTAGAATCCTCTAACTGCCTTTCCCAATTTAGTTACCATTAAAAAAAGAAATGCCTCTTTTCCTTAGGAACAGAAAATGCTTGTAAAATATTAAAGGATAAGATAATCGCCTGCATTTTAGCTAGCTGAATCCGGAAATCTGTCTTGAGAAGCGGTTAATAACTCAACTTTCTTCACTTCAATAATATATCTGGAAATTATTCTTTTAAAACCTCTAGAAGACTCTTCAGACATTGCTGGAAAAACGAATCTTCCTAACAGAAATGAAACAGGATGATTGAAATATTTCAAAAAAAGCACTTCTTCACACTTAAGTGTAACCTTTATACATTTGGCAGAAAACACTGGAATAAAGCTATATTTCAGGAACTGTACTCTAACAAGCGGTTGACAATCATATCATTTGAAACTCATGTGTAAAACTGGGAATAATTCATTCAAAATATTTTCTTATTTCGATTTTGAGGAACAGAAGAAGAATTTTCTAAAAGAATTGAAACTGCGAGCTTTAAAAACATAAAGAACTGTCTTCATTATTCTGTAGTTATGATGTTAAGCCTCTATATGTGCCAGGAAATATAAGTGGAATAGTAATGTAGTTGAATGCGGCAGTCCAGCGTTTGCAAATCCTAGCAGGCTTTTCACAATCACGACGACAATCTCGAGAAGTGAAGGAATCCTTACACAATTAAACCTTGAAATAATACTGTAGTTTTATGTCTTCACTTATTTAATTTTAAAATATGCTTTCACTGAATAATTTAACTTTAAAATATGTCTTCACTAAAAATTTTTGAGTTTAAGTTAAAGTTTTGTAGTTTGTATTATTTATCCAATAAAGTTTGTTGTTGCTCCTTTGGTCTGTTTTATTATGTGTCTAGGAATGAATGTCTCTATTTTTATATGAATTAAAATAGTTATTTCTTATGTAGACAGGGAAACCCAACAAACTTCTTCAACTAATACTGCATCAGAGATTTATTTCTCTTTTCTCTGAATAAATGTCATTAAATTAAATAATGACTTGGTGAGCTGCTTTTTTGAATGCCTATAAAGTTTTTCTTGTTACTCTGTCGATCTCGTTTTTTCTGTTACAAACCTAACTGTTAAATTATTCTACGTATGTGACAACGATTGTAGAATAACAAATATTAATATAAATATTCGCAATTTCGAAATGAAACTTTTCTTTAGATGTCGCAAGTTAAAATGGAATTTTGAAGACTATACCTTTATTTCTGGAATGTATATATATGATTTTTGTTATAGGATTATACCTACGATTTTTCTTTAGATAGAATGAAATAAATTAAAATGGCTCACTGAATCATTTCAGAAAAAATTTAATTAAATTATTTTTGTGGTATGAAGATGTATAATTCCACTTCTGCATATTTTTAGTTAATTTAGAAAAATTACAATATATATCCGGTATTAAACGGTTTTACTAGAAGTCTCTGAGCAACTATTGTGCATTACGTTTTCGTTTTATCCTGAAGGAGAATGTAGTTAAGAGTTAATTCAGTATTTTATATTTGATTAATTTTATTCAAATGACATTATGGTTTAATTCTATTTAAATTTTACAGGAGATTTCTAAACGTCATTGAAATTATTTATGTAAATTATAAATTTTCCAAGATATTCAATTTATTCCGTTATTTAAATCTTCAATCCCGAAGCGACTTTTTTCGCCTAGCTTCTTTGAAACCGGGAGTTTTGGCAGGAAGCGACATGAATTGGACTCTCCCAACCTGGGTGATCACATACCCTACCACTCCCACACCATGATGTTACCTTCCCTTAAGACGCACGGAAATGGACTGTGGTTGGCAAGGATAATTGGACCCCTCCCCACCGCGCTAATTTCCAAAGCGATTGCAGAACCTCTCTTCTCCTCAAAAAAAGTCAACCGCCTCAGACCGGCCTTCGTCGATGTTAATAGGAAATTTTTACACCTCCCGGGACCGCATCACTCGGTGTGACAGGGTTTAAAAAATTGAAAGTTTTCTACAACATGGAAATAGAGCAGGATTTCTTTTTGAAAATTATGCTTTCAATTTTCACATACGTAATGGTAAATTTAAATTATTGGTTGGGTACATAAATTTTCTAGGTATCCCTGAGCGAATATGGATAAAAAGTAAAATTTTAAATCAATGCTTTTCGGAAAATAAATTTTCAAGTAGTTGAAATTTTCTAAGCTATCCCTAAATATTTTAAATGAGATACATCTGTATAAAGCAGAATTTCTGTTTGATATTATTCTAAAGAAAGGTATGGTAGAGATGAATAGTCATAAAACGTTTGTTCACTATTCACCTCCCTTAAGGTAATCCTTGGGATTTGTTCTCACCCTGTAGAATTTCAATTTCCCCTGTCCTATTACAGCACGATGTTTACAATGCAGGATATCAAAGAAAGGTGATTGCACGGGCGAAAGAAAGTGTCTGTAAATTTTATCTTCGGATGATATATAAAGAACGAAAACTCTTATATTTTACTTCAATTCAATATATGTTTTAGGTTTTGCTTTGGTAATTGAATTCTTGAGATAATATAAAAAATATTATCTCAATAATTCACTCAAAATAATTGCTGATAATGCTTCAATCGTTTGTTCTTAAATTCAGAAGAATATATATACACTGACGGAATAAAAATCCCAACACCAAGAAAAAATTATTGTAGAGTAATGAAATTTCAGTAATACATTTGTCTAATTAATATATTGAAATGATTCAAGTTTCAAGATCACAGGTTAATGTAAGCGTGAGAAGAGCCATTTCAAATGTGAAATGCAGGTACATTAATACATTAATTAACCGGTTATTAATTAATAATACATTAATTAATAATCTGTGTAACCACCAGAATTTTACATGCATTGTGTCGTACAGTTGCCGGATGTCAGTTTGTGGGATGGAGGTCAATGCCTGTTGCTCTTCGTCGGTAAGTACATATATTTAGTTTTTACTTCGTATTTGGAATTTCAATAAATTGAGATAGGTGTTGTTGCTTGTTAATCGACGATATCTTTCTTGGACGTTCGATAATGATGGATCTTTAGAACAAGACGTGATCAAAATTTAATAACTGAAAGAATAATAAATAAGTTAATAAAAGAAATGATCAAACAGTTTTGAGTAAAATAGAAATATACTAATCTTCATGCATTTATTACAATATAATAAATACTTAAAAAAATTTAATCTCTCTATATCCGTATATTTAAGTTTCATACTAGATAAGTTGGATTTTTGAAAGTTGGGAAAAAATTAATGGAAATGTTTCTTAGGTTTTGTAAAAATCTATGAAATATGAATTCTACACTTATTTGGAGTTAATATTATCATTTTTTAAAGATACAATGAAGAAAATATATTTTAAAAAATTAATAAGTAAAATTTTCTCAGCACAAATTTAAATTTTGTTTAATTTTGATAATATTTTGGTTATTTAATTTTCTGAATTTGAATCAGGGGATATATATTAATTTGTAGAATGACCATTTTTGATATATGGTTTGATTAAATTATTCTTAAAAGCTGTTGTAAATTCATGAACACAGATTCATGCCATTATTTACGTAACGCAATTGCACTAATTTTATCTAAGCAAATTAAGAAATGTATGTATAATCATTGTTATAATCATTTAATTTGTTTAAAATATTTTCTTATTTAAAGTATAAAGGTGCCCATGTAAATCTATTTGTTAATTACTCGAATATTGAAGGGAAGTCCGGTCTAAATTTGAAATATCAGAATTATGAAATGCAATAAACGATCAGGAAACATTTTTTTATTTATAGAAATCTTTATTTAATGATGAAACACCCTAATATCATGAAATAGTGCAGTTCCCTCAAAAGAAAAACGAATGTATAAGAATATAACAGCTACTTACATCTGATGAATTGTGAAGGTTCTTTCAAGTTTAAAATAATCTTTCGACGCAATTTGATCCATAAAAGTAAATAAATCTGTTTGTCTCTTTTAAATAAACGACCTCCTGTTAAGTAAAAGAGTGAATCTATTAAGAATAACCACAATCTTAATCTTCACTTTCTCCTTTCTCTCTTGCTCAAGTATAAAACTTATGATATGATTTTGATTTATTATGTCAGTGACACTCTTTCGAGAGTAAGAAATGGGTTGAGAACGGAGATCTTAACTAGCTATAAATAAACAGATCTTTGCTTTCACTTAGAACTGAGTCAGTATTATGTGACGATGTAGACGAATATATATGACTGTTTTGAGAAATTATTAAATATAAATTACGGGAAATTCTTTCATGAACGTCTTTCGGTAAGAGTATTTCTCATTTAACAGAATTTTAAATTAAACATTTGTACATAGCTTTTTTGTATTTGCTGTAGGCGCAATTTTTATTAGACCAAGAAGAGGAAAATTATGCGATCAGAAAAAAAGAAACTCAACAAACTGGCTCAGTGAGCTGGACATAAATTATATCCAAATGTTTGTAAATCTGGTCTTTCTTTGAAAGATTCAAATCCTCAAAATATCGAACTGTTTCCTCTTTTAACAGCTACTCTTTTATGAAAAAAAATTATTAACTAAATGCGGTATTTTTTTCAATACAATTCTCTCTGATATAATAGCAGTTATAATTTAACCATGCTTCATTTTTGTTTAGATTTAATTATAATTTATGTAATCTTAGGTTTCGCCAAGTTTTCTTGTTTGTTGTTCTTAATTTCCCAGCAGTTATGATGGCTTTCATAGGAGTTTCACAGAAAAGCTCTCTTTTATAGGTTTGATTTTTTCCTCAAATCAGCGACCATTAATACTATACTTCTTTTTGTACAATTTTTCATATAATAATTTTTGACGCTTTTATTTTACATCCAATGAACATCGAAATTTTAAGTGGTTGATATTAAAATATATTCTGTTACTTACACTTACTTAACAAAGAATGGAGGGCATATTATATTTTAAAGAAATACATGGTTTTCGTAATTTTGCTGTCAATATTGAAGTCTTGTGTCTATTTACCCAACTATACACTATTCTTATCTTCCATTAGTTTAAGAAGGTGAGCTTCTCAACCGAAGAATCTTTGCCCTAAACTTTTCCTTTCAAAGATTGATATTACAGACACACCATTAAACATGTAAGGTAAGTAATTCACTTTAGAATTTATTTATAAAACTTTCAGTTATTTATTATTCTTGTGTAAGACAAACTTCTCTTCTCTTATAAATGTAAAAAAATCTTGAGGTTCTTCGAGAAATTTCCGTTTTAATTTTTATTTGCGGTGATATTATTAACTTCATCTGAATGTTCTTCAAACTTTAAGGCTTTACACGTATGCTCAGTTAAAAAATCACAGAATTTAAGCCAGTAATCCTTAACTTCACCAGCGCGCAGTCAATCAGTCCATACAATTGCTAGTAATTCCACACATGCTAAGTGAAACGTGTAGTATTTACTCTGCCAAAGAATTAAGCTGACATTCTAGATCTTGAAATTCTGAGTGCTTTCGAGCTTGAATTTCAGGAATGTAATTTCAAGCGAAATAATTTAGGATAATTAGAGGATTAATGTGAGATTGTTAGGAATTTTCAGAACGATTTTTTGGGGACAGATCGCAACTATTATAACGGAAAGTTAAGCCTTAAAGGCCCGTGTTTCCTTTAAGGCTTTTAACATAGCCAATTTTGTCTTCTAAAATCTTGAGAATAAGTCTGAGGTTCTAATACCTATTGCTGCGAATAGAAAACATGCTGAAATTTTTATTAAATTAATTTACAATATATAGATGTTCGATAAAAAAATAAAAATCAATTGAAGTTTTTTACCTGAGGATCCAACATTTTATCTTTGTTCGTAGGCTGGAGAACACATATTTTATTCTACAATACTGAAGGAAATTTCTTATCCAAATAATTATTTATCAAATTTTAACTCTGTTTGACATTACAGAATTTTATCAAGGACAATTTTTTCAGGAATAAAGCTCAGTGTTGTCAATTGGTAAGAAACTTTTTTTAACCATAAATGATACATAAAACAAAATAGGATTTGTTAAAGTATTTTACACATATTTTATTCAAGAAATGAAATACAAAAAACATTTTAAAATCAATTTTTTTAAAAATCGGGCTTTTAAAGGTTAAGTTTCAAATTTTATAGTTACTAATTTCTTTTTTTCTAAAAAATAGCTAATAGCTTAATAACATTCATTAGAGAAAATGAAAATCTCCTAAATATCTTTTATTACTTCATGGATGACGGATCTTCTAAAATTAAAATTCTTTTCCCAGACCACATATAGCGCAATATAATCTTCGCCAAAGTTACCTTAGCGATAAAAAAATAAATAAATAAGATCTAACCAATCCACAAGTAACGGCATCTCCATAAGTTCAATCTTCCATTGTGTACTTTTACACAACGACATCTTTTTGTAAGACGTAGCCAATCCGCAATTGATGGCATCTGCTTGGATCTCCTCCCCTCCGTTAATATGGACGTCTTCGTGCAGTTTTTCTCACTTGCAATCAAGGACATTCCTTTAGCGCCAATGGATCTTTCTTTTCACTCCTCTATTTATTTCACGCTGAAGAGCCATCTCGCAAACGGAGTTACAGGACACTTTAACAAGTTTACACACAGATTTATTTTACTTTTGTTCCAGCCCCACCTATTAAAGCGGTACAGGCTCCACTAGTTGGTAGCCGGGCACGGAGGTTGATAGGCTGGTGTTGCTGCCGGTGTTTATTTATTAATTTTAATCTGGATCTTATTTAATTAAATAGTAATCAAATTTTGGAGATATTTCCTTCATAACTTCCGAAAATATTATAAGAAGAGAAAAATTTGACCCCATCTGAATATTCAAAAAAATATATTTTCAAAGAGTTCAGTTAAGGCGCCGTATAATTTCTTCCTTAATTTTCATAATTTTTTAAAAATATTTTAGTCAAAATTTGCAACAATACTTTATAATAATTTATAACTCCTCTTATATTGTAATTCAACAATAAGATCAACAATAAGAAGGTACAAAAAGGAGATATTGCATAAACAAACAATTTAAATTTTGTATTGTTGCGAAAGAATCAATTCGTTGTTTTATTGTTGTAATGGTGAAGAAAGCAAAGAGATAAAAAATGAAATTTAAGTGATTTTGTTTAAAGTTCAGATTTTTCAGTGTATGAAGAACAGAAAGCGTATTTTGAGAAGTGAATATAATTCTGAGATTATATTCATTACTGAGATTCTGAGGTTATTAAAGACAGTTATTAGTTTTTTGAGTGAGTTACGAGGATAAATTTCTTATTTTCTCAGCTGTCAATAGCTCGCATTGTGTTTTTACTGGTACAACTAATATAGTGGCAAGAATAACAGCAAAGCCGTTGTTTTCGATGATGAAAATATTTAAACGACGCCAATTTCACGAAAGTTCAACTCAAACGGAGCAGAATAAAACTGATGCTTTTACTCAAGTTGAAACAAACCAGTTATTTGACAAATCCACTCAAACTCTGGAAGTAAAAAGTGATGCGTCAACCCAAGTGGAAAGAAACGAATTTCCTGCAAAATTCACACAAACTGTCAGCTTGATCAAGCATGATAAACCTGTCCAAACTCCATTGAAAACATCGAAAAATAAAGGAATCCAGGTATCATCCTATTTGTTTTTGGATAAGAAAGTTCAAACTGTAAACATTCCAAATTCATCTCAAGTCCTTGTGCCTTTCAAGAAACAGAAACGAAAACCAACAATTCCCCTAACAACTGAGTTTTTGAAATATCTTGAAAGGAAATATGATTTCCAAGGAAATAATATTCAATTCACGCCAGAGAAGAAAGGTGTAATATCTAAAAATGAAGAGCATGACAAAGAAACCGAAGGCAATTTGTCGTCTCAAGATGATTTGGAAATTCAGGCTCCAGATGTAGGAAAAGATCTCTCCGCTCAAAAATCATCAAAAATGTGTTTCTTACAAACTGGACAGTCTCATGAAGATGACTTGAATGTTTTTGTGGAAGATGTAGTATCTACTAAAAATGAGCCTGATGCTTTTAAACATGATTATACTTATGGATATGTTAAATTGTGTGGACCCGGAGAAAAACAAAATGGGTCTTTGTGTTTCAAGATACCGTTTCGAAAGATGAAAAAACTATTTAAAAATTAGCAGGAAAGTTATTTATAAATTAGTTGTTATTTTTAATTCATTGGAACATACTGGCTATTAGCCACTTTAAAATCTATTTCGAATTTATATTTTTTGATGTGTCAGTATCCAATAATACTGAAAAAAAAGAAAAAAACTGAAATGACTGCAATGAGAAATTAAGAACTCAGAATGATTAGGAAAATCCTCTGAGAAATCTATTTTAAAAAGTCAGTTTAAGCAGTTATGAACAATTATAATGTACGATTATGACTTGCTCATTTAATAATTTTGAGGGTAAATATATGTAGTTAAAATAAGAGGCCTTTCTGAAATACAATCAAGAAGACTTTGCGAAACTCACTCAAAGCAAATGGAGAAAGGTCGAAAAATTTGCAAAAAAAAAAAAAGTCAGTGAAAAGAAGATTAAATCCTAGGTTTTAAATAGCAAGCATAGTTATATCTAAAGAATTTAAAAATATACATCTGAAAAAGGTTTTAAATAGAGAACATTTTCTTTTTTTATTGTCTTGATTAGGAAAAAAAGATTGAACGTTTCAGTTGAGGATATACAGCAAATTATAACAAGAGATTTTTAAAGAAAATTTCTTCTCTAATGTTTAGCTGCAAATGTGCATTCATAAGGTAAAGTTTTTTAACATTATATAAAGTAACATTGCTTTTAAAAGATTTCTAGCTACATTTATATATTTCGTTAGTATAGGAAAAAAATGTCTCTTTAGTTCAAATGACAAATTAAGACATTAAAAAGATTAAGAAACCCTCTTTATTTGTCTATATCTGCAAATCTATATTGAACATTGCTGATAACAGAAGACATTGACAAAACAAGGGAATATCTGGCAATATTTTTTTTCAAACCTGTAGTTGCTTCACTAGAATTTTGCGAAGAATTCAAAGCATATATTTCAAAACGAACTGCAACAGCAACCTTTGAAAAAATGCAAAAAACTGTCTTTACTCGAATTTAGAAAAATAACTCTGAAAACAATTGCCTATTGCAAAATTTGCTTTAATACTATAAGACTATATCGGTAAATTCAATACAAAGAAGCATTTCCGAATATTTTTCATGTTACTCGCTTTTAGCCTCTTCTTTCTGCACCAAAAGGAATTTTGATTTTAAAACTTCATCGCATTTAATTTTGTAATTTAATTTCCCTTTGTTTGAAACAGTTATTGCAAACACCTCTATGGAATGATTCTTAAGATAATTGGATGTCACAATTTATTCGAATCTGATGAAATTGCGTAATAATTTAAAAAACTGTGTTTTGAAATATATTCTCATTTTGCATTCAATGTTTCGAAAGTTGCAATCATCTCATCTTTGGATATATTAGGCTGTATTTCCTTGATTTAGAAAGGTCTTGTATAAAAGATTTTGTCTAGTTTTAAAGTGCCGCCGAAGGAACTTGGCGTTGATTGTTATGATTGATAACTACAGTTCCTGTAATGAGGCTAAGAACTGGTATTAGAGATAAAACACTCTTGAAAATAGTCTCCCATAACCCGGGACACATCTGTTAAACATTGCACCACAATCTAGCCATGGTTTTGACTCTGAAACTCTTTTAAAGCCTTTAGAAGCATCTTACAACAGTGGTACCGAATGTTCGACATATTGGTATCAAGTGTTAATTTTTGCAAAGTGAGCTGAATTGAGTTTCTTTAAAAAAAGTGTTGCAACTTTCAAATTCGGCGGTCCGGAAAAAAATCAGCATATTCGTAAACAGAGCTATTGCAAGTATTTGGAAGATGAAAGGAAATATCTTCTCCCTTGTTTTCCCGGAATTATAGAAAGAAATATAGCTAATTGCGGAATTGGCTTGAGAAACGAATGTCCATCAGGGTATGCGTTTTCGTACAAGCATTATTGAATCCCAGAGTATAAAACGCAGAAAGAATTATTCTATAAGAATAGCAACAGCAGATTTTGTAAAGGGGAAAAGAAATCTTCTTAATAATTTGTCTCGAAATCCACCATGAGAATCTATCAGCTGTCTTGATACATCTTCATGCCACTTCTGATTTTGGTATAGAAAAAGAAAGGCCTATATTCATTAAGATGCCCAAATGCAAACTTTAATAAAATAACGAAGAAAATGACAAATGATTTCTGATTCTGAAAACACTTTTTAATAATATCCCCAGACTTTTTTTGAAACTGCACTTCCGTTTAGCTTCGTTCTCCTTTTTCATTTATCTTAAGGTTAATTTCTAAATTATTGTGTTCCCATGAAATGTTTGTTATTAGTGCTATTCTTTAAATAAAGTTTCTTGTTGTTTTCCTTTGGTGTATTGTAGTATGTGTCTGGTACTGAATGTCTCTATTTTTTGTTATAATTTAAAATTCTTTCTTATGTAAATATTGGGATTATATAAATGCTTAATAAAAAGGTCTTGTATCATAGCTTTCTTTTTCTATTCTCTAAATTTCCAATTAATTTCATTTAAATTGACAAAATGTCTTGTTGATTTAATTTGTTGATTACATTGAATGATTACTTTAAAGATTATTTTTTCCTTTTCTAGCTTGAAACAGGAATTTTAATTACTTACAAATATATGTAATAAATTATTTTTAAAACA
>BGPR01021586.1:0-23100 GCA_013235015.1 Araneus ventricosus
CAACAGCAAATTGGCACATTTCAGCTTGTTTCTTTCCTCATGCCTTTGGCATGATACTAGGCTTACATATATAGAATCCTTAAGTTCAATGCACTTATAACACCACAGCATACCCCCGACCTCAGAGCCAAGGTGGCACCCTGTTGGTTGGGTGGGTAGGTGTGAAACTTTATCAAGAGCAAAAAAAAAATTATATATAAGGAAATACAAAGAGAGGAAATACAAATTTAAACACTAATATATGCACACACATAAAACACAAATATATACACTAAACTAGACTCTGCGTCCTAGAAAAATCACATGTACTTTTACATGATGCTGTTGATGAAAAGTTAGACGTGTGGTGAGCATGTGGCTGGGCCCCGAGACACTGAAACTCATGATCTGTCTCTGGCATGAAATGTTCCAGGAGAGAGGAGAAGAAGGGTGTGGTGGGAGACACGAGCTTTGTAGTGGTATGAACGATGCAGGCTATTGTGGAGTTATTCTGGATATTCCGATTTAAGTAGGTCTTTTTTGGCTGGTGATAAAGTTGAGGAGGTCTATTATTTTGTTTGTTAGCAGGTGGTGGTTGGTTATTGATTTCATCAAGGCTTCTATGTGTTGATATGCTGGACACCTGAGGTGGTAAGAAAGCGTGAGGCGGCACTTGGTGGTATAGTGAAGAGGCGTGCCAGGTTCTCCACAGGCACAGCAGCTGTCCAGGTGTTTTCCGAATCGGAAAAGATAGGATGGGAAGGGCAAGTGCCCTGTGACGAACTGGATGAGCTGTCTCGGCCAGTTATGATTTCGAAGTCCTACCTTCTTTACGACTTCATATGTGGAGCAGCCAAAGTTCAACGCACAAGTGGAGCTACCAGGTTCCCGCTGCCAGCAAAGCCGTAGGATGTCTTTTAGTTAATTTGCCCAGTGACCTCATCAGATGCCAAAGGCATCCATCACAAGCTTTGTTATAATTCTTCCATTACAAAAACTGGTGCTACCATGGCACAGACACGCTTCAATTCAGATTTCACAAGAGAAGGAGAAAATCACCAAGACAAAAAAAGGTGCCAAGTGGCATGGTTATAGTGGAAAAGTACCTCCCTCTAAATAAATTTAAAAGACAAGCATGTTTTATTTTGGAAATTTTAAATATCTTAATAATTTGTGCAAGCAGCAGATTTCTATGTTTTATGTATGTTTTCTAAGAAATGCGTATTTGAGGAATTTTTCCATTTCTTGCTTTAATTTATTACAACAAACCCTGATTCAAATGTGGTTTGTTATTCTGCTGCAAAAGTTCAGTAATGAAAAATAATCCAAAAATTTAAAAAAAACCCCAAAAAAAAAAAAAAAAAAAAAGGTTCCACTGTTCAAGACAAAAGTTAAAATGACACATTTCATACTACGAAATTTTCACAGAAACAAATTTTAGTTTTTAAAAGTCTCAATTGCTTACCTGACAACTACAATTCTGTATTTCGGGACTTGTGGACAGGTCTTTTTGTATGTAAAACCAGGAGGATAAACATCAAAGGAAATTTCTAGGTTCGAAACACCAGAAAGTAACCTGAAAAGGAAACAAGCCAAAGATTAAAAAACAAAATTATTTTAATTTTATACAGGACAGGAAACAAACTGTTTTATTTCATGTTTCAATTCTGTTAGTAAGTTACCATAAAGGGAATTTTTAAAAAAATTATTCCGATATAAAAACATATCATGTATACAATATTGTTAAAGAGCATTCTTTTTTTATTTAATTTCAATTTATTTTCTCGGATAAAATGTAAATAAAACAAATATATTCAGTGATTTCATCTAAAATATCCAATCGCGACAATGACATTTTGTCTCGCCCTCCTGCCGGCGGATGGCGCTGCAAAGACCTTTGACTTTCCGGAGAAGAACGAGAGACAGAGTGACTCGAGATTTCGTGCGAGAAGGTGCCTTTGTCTTATCCCTCTTAACAGGGACGGACAAAACTCGACATGCGTAGAGAGTTGATTAATGTAACTTAAATGTAATGTAAACTTAGTTAATCCAAAATAATTCTATGTGGAAGATGTGAGAACAATAAATTTACTTTAATTCAACTATGGCCCAACTTATTTTAACCGTCATTTTCACTTCCTGCGAGCTGGCCGGATAATGGCGGCTAAACAATTTTGAAAATCACACCAATTATATATGTATATTAATTCCAAAAGTAAATATTTATATTAAACTTTATGTAAAAGATCCAATTACTTGGATTAAAATATAATATAAAGTTATTGATATAGTGATAAATCAAACAAGGATATCTAAACAGATAAAAAAGAAATTTCTGAAGGGAAAAAAAAAAAAAAGGAAAAAAACATGCATACGAAAAAAAATAACGTTTATATGTTTGTTGTTTACAGACAAAATATTTGAAAATAAGAAGATAGAGATTGTAGAATGTAATTTATAATTAATAACTTCACTGTTTTCATCTCCGAGACAAGTACAAGAAACAGGCAAAAAATAATTACAATCTACATTGACATAAAAAAATTATTCTTTTATTGGTTGATTTTCAGGTGGAATTACCCATCACTTAAAATACAATCAAGTTCCACTGGTGTGAACATCAGATGTAAAGAATTACTATCTACAGTTAAAATTTCTAAAAGACCCAAAAGATCTTACTTGATTAGCATGTCATCTGTTTAAACTGAACTATTACGAAACAATTAACGATATGATAAATTCAACTTTTAAAACCAATTTCAGATCTTGGAAGAATTTGGAGGGGGGATTTTTTTTTTTATTCACTGTCGTTCTTTTTTGAAGGATTTACACAATAACGATTCTAATTATCCTTACATTGGTTTTAAAATAACTTATGATATAATTCAAGTGATTAGATGAATTGCTTAGTGTGTATATTTTAGGTAAATTTCAGAAAAAGTAAATTCAGCATATTTTATGGGGAGGGCTCAATGTACCAAGACATGGCTTAAAAGTTTGTAAATTGAAGCAAATAAGTAAGTAAGTAAGCAAGTAAGTAAATAATTGAAGCAAATAAAAATGCTTACTTTGCAGAATAGCCATATCTATATGTAACTTTGGCCTTCTGAGTGATTTGTAAAAATTTAAACACACTACCTGAAATTTAAAAACAGATTAATAACATTTGGCATTAACAGAAAACAAATATTTGATTACAAATATAACCTTTTCAATAAATAAAAGAATAGGAATAAAAATATTGCACTGGCCTAAAAATATTTTATTCTTTTTTATGACCAAAAGTTGTTTTTTTTTTGAGTGGTCAATAAATCATCAAGATCACAAGAATAAAATTGTTTAGCTAAAAACTGACCATACCTATTGTGCAAGACAAGCAAATCAACAGACACTTCAGATTATTATTTCATACATAAAATTAAAACACAAGTAACACAAATTAAGATTGAATCACTTTAGCATTGCTTTGCAAAATCCACATATAAAAACAAGTCATCATTCAGGCAACTGTCTTGAATGGGACTACAGTTTTCATCTGAAATGATCAATACACATAAATGTGAAGCCTTTTGGGGAAAAAAAGTACAAAGCGAGTTTAGTGGCAGATAAGATCCTTTTTTTTTCTTTCAAATGTGATTTTAAAAAAGTATGGTAGAAGCCGTTTGCTATCATTACATCAGCATTTCGACTATTTTAAAATGATAACCGAATCGTAAAAATACTTAGTACTCATGACAGTACTTGAAATACATATATAGATATATATATATATGTAATAATCTCACTTAATTTTATTTAAAATCCTAATATTATATATTTTTAAGTCTTAATGTAGTCCAAAATCACTTTCTAAAACTCCAGTTTCCTTCTTTTCCCGCTCTGGAGGTATATTAAATCTCTCGTTTTGGCATGTTTATTGCTAAAAGAATATTCTAATTGCTTCCACGCGCCAACATAAATCACAAATTCTTTTCCAGACTTTTCCCCAAAAAAAATACTTACATAATATACTAAAAATAGCTATTATTCCCTTCACTTTGATCACATGTCTATCTGTTAAATCCCTACCTGAGAAAAAGTAGGGATCTTCTGTTCTCTTTTGGCATGAAACTCAAAGCGTGATGTACGTATATTCCATCACTCTCCCATAATAAAATGAAAATTAGAATTTATCTCTGCCTGTTTAATCATTTAACGACTACAATAACGAATACATTTTATATATAACATTTAATATCTTGTATTAGTTTTCAGAAATTCATTCTTTAGATCAAAGAAGAACTAAACATCCCAATTCATTCAACATCTTTTTAATTGGATACAAATGCTTCATGCAATAAAATTTCTTATATGTTTATAAAGTTCACTGATGCCATGCTCCCTTAACCCGCTAACATCCAAATTAATTTAAAGCATAGATTTCATTAAATTTCTATTAAATTGTTTAAAACCTCAACATTAAAAAAACTGTTAATTAAAATTAAATTTAGTTTGTTTTTTTTTGAAGAAAGTGTTTTACAAGAGGAATAAGAAAGTGCCAACAACATGGAATAAGAGGTTACAGTACATGGTCAGTTATTTGACTCCCATAAGAACATTTATGTAGACAATGGACAAGCAGAAGAGGTCCAAGGTCCCAATAGAACATGGGATAAATATCTACCACAATCTGAAGTTTAAAATTACATTGTTAAGAGAACCATGAATATAAAATGATGCAATATTCAATTGAAATCATATCCCCGGTAAACAAGCTGGTCACCAAAGGCGACTAGTTTATAAATAAAAAAAATATCTGTATATGCGAATATTGCCAAATTCATTCTATGTTAAGTTATCATATTGTCAAATAATAGTAGTCCAACATAGAAAACATAATATTTAGTACTAAAATGATTTGTAACTAACTAAACAATTGATTTGTGAAACTAAACAAAGGTTAGATGCAATATTTCTATCAAATTGGTATTTAAAATGGCAATATTGCCATTTTAAAACAAAAATGAATAACATTAAATCACATATATAATTTTCACAATAGTAAAATTCTTTTTCTAGAAAAATGCAATTCTCAGAACTTAGAAATTTGATGCAAAATGACATTTTCATAAAACTTGTTTTCATGTTTGTAAGAATGGAATTTTATACATTTCTGATGATAATACACTTATTCAATAATTTCAGAATTTAGTCATCCATTAAACAATTCATTTAATTAAATTTTGATTTGATAAACGTGGTGCAACCTGGTACTGAATTTGAAAAAATATTGATTTTAAGATTCCATAATATTTATAATTATGAATTACAAATTAAAGACTAAAAAAATTCAACTTTTTAGAACAACAATAATAATTTTCTCTTTTAGAAACAGTTATTAATAAACTCATTACAACTACTTACCAATAGGGTAACGAACACCAGGTTTAACCAGAGGACAAATATCTTTATTATCCCACAAGATCTCTCTTGGACTGATAGGCATTTCTTCAATATCACTATCGCTGCTGGAGTCGCACACTGCAGACTTGACATCACTCCACGATCGTTTGTTACCAATGTTTCGATAACGACATGGGAAAGGTCTTCCTCGGTGAAATCTCCGCTGCTGATCGCCATAATTTTGATGCGGCAGGGAGAAATATTCATTACTGCCTGGGAGATTTAAGGAATTATTTAAACCATTAGACATATTTGGATTGAACGGACCAGGTGGATGTAATCCTGGAAACACAGACAAAGGTGGATTAGGCATCAAAGGAGGATTTCTGTTAAGCATCGAGGACAGCATATTTGTTGCCACAGTAAAACAAGTTCTTTGTAATTCGGCCATCAAATGGGTGTGGGAAACATTACCCATACTGAAAGCATTTCTTTGAATTCCTGCCATAAAATTACTACTTGGAATCAATGGATTGATTAGAGGATTATTTGGCATGCCAGATGAGAAACTAAAGTTGTTAGAATGAGATGACTGATTGCCGCTGCTAACCAAGCTCTCACTAGTATCTTCTTTAATAGTTACTTCGCAGTTCATCGATGTAGGATTAGACAAGGGAATATTGTTCTGGAAAGAATTTACAGAAAATAAATTTCTGTTAAAATCCGCTGGAGGATCTCGAAGGCCTCTAGAATTAGAATTTACATCAGGAGAATTCGCTCGATCAGGTCCAAAACCTGGCCTGTGTAATCTATCATGATTCCTAGAATTTCTGTCATTCCACGTCTGGAATCCAGAAAAATGCTGACCCCTTGGGTTATTATTCTGATGCCTGTTCTGACGTCTCTGGCGGTTATAGTCCTGCAGGTCCCTATAACTGTTCCAAACTCTGTTATTAAAAGCTGGTTGATCAGAATTCTTTGTTTTCAGATTTAAAACATATGCTTCTTTTGATGGCTTTACATTATTTGGTAAGAGATGTAATGGAGGTCGTGCCACACATACAACACGTTTTCTTAACAAATCTGGAAACTGTACGGTCAAAGGAGGAATTAATTTTGAACTTGAGATGACACCACCTTTTTCTTCCTTCTTGCAACCATTCAATTTCTTTGAGTTGATTTCCCTTGAAGAAGTTGGTCTGCCCATTGAAGGACTGGGGTACTCCTCAAGGACTGTAATATCATCATCGACAACATCAATAGCTTCAGTCTCATCATCATTGTCATCAGACAACAAGTCAATCACAGCTAAAGGTTTGGTTTCTTTTTTGGTCACTTCAAGAAGCGTTACATCATCATCATCTTCTCTTGCAGGATTGTCAGCAGATACAGCATCTATAGTTAGCACTTCATCTTCTTCATCCACCAAGGAGGAGCAACTCATACTCAAGACATCAAAATTGCTGTCAGGGTTTGCATCACCTTGGGTATTGTCATCATTATTCACAGAAATACACGAATCTTGAGATGTTGCATTAACATTAGAATCAAAAGCACTAAAATTATCCCTGGATACTTCAGATGTACTGCAAGAAGTTTCTGCATCTGTATCTACATCCATTACATCAACAATCTTAGAAGACTGAGAGTTACTATCCAGAAAGTCCCGATTTTCAATATCTTTTAATGGAAGGTCATTCTGTAATTTGCTATTTCCTGTCAATTCATTAAGATTTTGAGAATTCACTCCATTTGACTTGGCATTTTCTCCCACCTCAGCAACATTTTCTTTCTCTTCAACAGACTTAGAATCACTGGGTGAATTTATTTCTTTCGGAGCTTCACTATCTTTGTTTTCATGCCTTGCCTCCAATTTACTGTTGTTCACAGAAGTGTGATTAATTTTATCTATGTCACTTTGAATATCTTCAGTTACTTTGTCTATAAATGCTCCATTACCATTTTGTTCTTCTGCATCGTGAGGCATATTTTTTACATTATTGAAACTTTTATCAGCAATATCATGTTCACTTCCCTCAGGTATCCTCATTTCTTCCATCGATGTTCCTGGGCATACCCGACTAATTTCACTTGCAGAAACAGCTGCTGAATTTTCTTTAGAAGCATCTGATGTCGTTTTTATTTCGGATCCCTCTGAAAGAGCTCCAGTAAATGTAAGCCTCTTCTTCTCAGGTTCTCCTTCGGTCGGTTCTTTAAGCTGCCTTTTCTTTTTCAAAGGATGCTTATCTAAATTCATTTCCTTCTCGTATTCAGTTACACCTGCCCTATAAAAATATATCAGTATACAATGAGTATTTCATAATTTATTAATATGTTAAAAGAATTCAAAATATCAAATAGAAGTGTTTCATGATGCAAGTTTTAAAAAAAGAAAGAAACTGCAGTAGAGAACAAAATACAGTGGCGCTAGTAAATGTTAGAAAAGATTTGAAAGAGAAACCTTCACAAATAAATCTAAACCAATTAACCCTTCATTTTTTTTTTTTTTTAAAAAAAAAAAAAAAAAAAAAAAAACGACTGCTCCATGATGTGCACGACAGGTTCATTTTTGAGAAATCAGAATTAGCATCTCTTGTCTACTTTTATTAATTGATGGGAAGTAAAACAAAAATGAATAGGAAATAATTACGGAAAAACATTTTATTTTATTGTTACGAAGCTGCAAAGTTGTTTCCCTAACATGCTAATCTTACGACAGGAGAGAGAGTTTTACTGAAAGCCAACCCCGATAAACCCTGACCTTGGCGACAAAAGGAAGCTTCTAGAAAGTACAAAAAACATGGCCCTAATCTCTACGAGGAACAGAAATATCAAAAACCTTCGAGAGATGTCTATGCGACGTCACATCCCGCCAGAAAAGATATAAAAAGCAAAATATTCAAACCAGAAACGAGTCGTCTTTGGAGCTTTGACCACAGTGCAAACTGGTGAGCTAATAGACATAGAGAGCTATTTACGAAGATTTATTAGCGATCTGTGTTGTTAATTTACACAAGTTCTGTTTAGTTTTATTACCTGTGTTCAGTGTTTTGCTGAAATCTTCGTGGAATAGAGCTTTATTTCTTATCCTACTTGTTGGATTACATTCATGTACACCCACCGTATGATTTTTGTTACAGTATTAATAACTCGGGTTAGACTACTAAATTATTATCCTCGTCTCATGTGGTCCCTTCATCCTTCAGGTGCTAGGTGGGAAAAAGTAAAGTGAAATGGGGTGTTTTTTTTAGTTTTCCCCAGATAACTCGAAAATTAAGACATTCATTTCTAAAAAGAATAAAATAATTACATTTTCCTCATTCTTAACTATATTTTTCTGATATCTGCCGACTTACATTATAAATGTTTATACAACTGTAATAACTATTGAACGCAAAGCTGCATGTGCCACAACCTCATGGATTCCACCTTAGCTGAAATACCCTCTCAAAACTTCTATACCACACCGGTACTGGTGCCGCAGCATAAACACACACTTATAAATAAAAGTAAATATTTTTGCATACAACTTTGCAGGTAACTTCTTTGACTGTATGGACAGCATTCTTCAGAAAAATAACTAATTCTTTTGAAAGTTGGGAAATCACCACAACTATGATAAAAGTCAGTAATAATTTCTATCGCAACAAAACACACAATAGGGTATTCATTACATGCTCTAAAAGTTTTAAGCCTTTTTCAGAGCTTAATGTGCCATTTGTGAGCTATTAGAGAAAAATAAACAAACAAAATTAAATAAAATAAAAATTTTAATTTACCATGTTTTTAAAATGGACTAAAAAAGTATAAAATAATTTCTTCTAGCTCCATACAGATTTATAACCCCATACAGATTTAAAACGAAAAACGTGGGGCGCATGCAATAGATAATTGATGCATAAATAGTTTATTTAACTCACTTACAATTTTGTTGAGATGGAAATGGTATGAATTGTTGTGCGAGTTTTCTCAACAACAGCTACACCCTACACTCCTTACTATTAAATATTGCATGCGCCTCACGTTTTTCGTTTTAAATCTGCATGTGGCTAGAAGAAATTATTTGATACTTTTTAGCCCGTTTTAAAAACGTGGTATATTAAAATTTTTATTTTAATTAAATAATTATTTTCTGCTTTTTAGTCTTGTGTGTGTGAAATTTTGCAATCGATGTTAAACATCTTGATGAGATTATGACAGACATATGGAAAATTTCAGTTTTTCTTCACCTGATCATAAATAGAAAATTGTTCTTTTCCTGAAAAATCAAGTTACATGACGCAGAGACCTTCGTGAAAACAACTAGCAACCGTGCAGCATTTTACTTTTTTTCCCCTCTGGAATTTCATGGCAAACAAATTATTGTCACTCTAGTACAGGGTTCGTACACATTTCCTTAAAAGAAAATCAAGGACTTTCAAGGACTAAAAAAACCAAAAAATAAGGACCTCTAAATTGAATAAACTTAACGAATTGTTGCACGCATTTTTAAATAGAATGTCTCTTTTTTGCAAATTCAACCTATTAGATGATAAAGTATAATATAAAACATAAATAGAAGATACATTACAAATTTAACACAACAAAAACTCTTAAAAATACGAGTTAATAAATTGATGAAAAAAAATCCCATGAAACTGGTAATCAAATTAAATATCTTTTAATTCCATACTTTTTTCATTCAATTTCACATCCAAGGTATTTATTTTAATTTCTTTTTCAGAAATTGTTTTTCTTAGTTCATGCGATTGAATAAATAAATTTATGTTCTTCGACTTTTCAGCCTCATTAGCTAAATCATTTGCTTTTTCATTTGTTTGGTGCATGTCCGTTTGGAGGAACATTTTCTTTTGCTTTAAAAAATCTATTTCTTCCTCTAGAGCTTTTCGTTTCAGTTGTTTTGTTTCAGTCTTTTCTTTGGATCTTTCACTTTCTAAATACTGCATGTATTTTGCTCTAGCTGAGATGGCAGCCGTCCTCATTTCTTTAGTAATTTTTAAGTCATAAATACAGACAGCTTAATAAACTCATGATTTACACGCTGGAAAATATATGAAGTATTTTTTAAATTTTCTATTTCCAGCGCCTTGTTCTTCGAAAAACCTCATTGTCCATGTGACAGTATTAATACCATTTTGATAATCTTCCAAACTTTTTCATAATGATTAGTACTAAAATAAGTTTGTAAAAAATCATCAAGGGAATCACTCTTTGGATTGAAAGAAGTAAATTCAAATGAATTTGGCTTTACAATATTTAACAGAAAATCTGCATAGAGGAACAAAATTTCGTCGCAACCTTTTCCCAAAAATACGTTTATTTTGCGACAACACTATCAATACCTTTTTCATTTTTTCCTGTGCTTTTTCGGGATATCCAGCCATTACTCGTGGATCAATGCAAATCGCAGGTCTTACTAGTGCGTAATTCACAGGACATTTCTGCATGAAATGTTTTATCATTGTTATGATGTTTTTCTGACTATCCTGTCTGAGTGTGAAAACATCCTTGTCTGCTAATTCCTTATTTTTTATCTTTTCTTTATTAGTTGCTCTGCAGCAAAACCTAAATACACTTAACTTTTATCATTATACAAGTTTGGGTCACTGAAGTTGAATTAACAAGTTTTAAAAACATCACTTGAAAAAATAGAAGTAAAGGTTTATAACTTTGATACTGTTCTAAAAATGGTAACAGCACTTTTGACGATCATTCCTATGGAACCATGGACCAATAAAGGCCATCTGTAACTCCTCTCTTATTTCCCAAAGTGTATGTGATGGATATGGATTCGTAGAACGCGAGGAGTGTCGTCAGCCCACCCCCACCGCATTCCGCGAGAGCCACGTCGGCCGAGATTAGAGCCGCCGAGAAGAAGGAATTAGAAAAACGATAATCGGTGAAATTTTAAATTTTTTAATAATGACAGAGTAAAAAATAAGGACTTTCAAGGACTTTTTAAAAATGGGACATAAAAATAAGGATTTGTAAGGAGTTTTAAGGACTAAATGTAAAAGTAAGGACTTTTAAGGACGCGTACGAACCCTGTAGTATAGCAAACCCTCCCCTCCGAACTTCAATCCACTCTTTGATTTCCCCCACTATTCACTGCAGAATTTCTTGGAATCCACTGCTACAAACTCAAGATTTCTCCTCCTCGCTATTCACGAATGATGCCTGGACAGCGCCATCTATCGAAACTCTGGGTCGGTAAAACACAAAATATGAAATAAAAAATTAACAGACAGACAAACAAGAAAGAGAATTAATATTGCAGTCATCTAGTTCTGAGCTTTGTTTAAAGTTTCAAGTCTCCAGGTCATCGGGAAGTTAGTTTAAAATCGATTGCAAAATTTGTACCAAACAGACAGACAAGAAAGCGAGTTAATAAAAACGTGGTAAAAACCATCCCATTTCAATTCACTTTTATTCAGATAGAAGCTGAAAGCTCATCTGACCAGAGGGTAAAAATTTAGGATAGTCACACTGGACCCTAACTGAAGTGATTAAAACAATAAAACCTTTACCATGAATTATTTCTGAAATTCCACTCCCATTCCTGGCTAATACACCAAAAGACCTAACTGAAGATGATGGGATCATGCCCCCATCCAATTTCAACTAGACCTATTCCAAATTCTTCCCCAAAGTTTTATTTGTTAAGAGATTTTTGTGTTATTCCAAATCACTTTAAAATTGATATCACCTAAAATTAATTAATCATTTTCCTCTAGTAATACAGTATAATTCCAATTATTCAAATTAAACGGGAATCAGGCCAATTCGGATAATTAGATAAAAAGCTCAAAATTTAAGAAAAAAGGACGTCAGACACAGAAAAACTACAATTCGTGAAAATAAGTTTAAGAAAAATAAGATACAGAAAACTGTAAACACTGAAAGATTAGCATAAAAATGGAACTACAAATTAAATTATGTATGAAGGAACAATACGATATATATGTACTATATTTTAGTTGAAACATATCATAAAGAGTGCAATGTTTTGGAGAACTAACTCATTTCCATGCAAGAAGTTTCCACAGTCTTTCAACCCACTATTCAATTCTCAATTTCGACACATTTCTTGTCCCCCCCCCCCCCCAAACTGGTTCAGATGATTGAGATTTTTAAAATTGTTCTTCAGATAATTGCAGTTTACTATAATTAAATAAAAAAATTTATTTCCTCACTTAAGAAATGGACTTAATTCTGATGAACAGGTGCAAGGTTTTAAATACCAAGAAATATTCTATGAGCTCTATACTCACTGTCTTTTGACAAAACAGAAATCAAATTTTAAATGTGTGATATCACATCTTTTTTTTAATAATTATTTCAAACAAACTGTTCAACATTTCAAACTGTAAAATACAACTGTTAATCAGTCCTTCCCTTTATGTATTTTTTTGAAACAACGAAGTCCATTATTTGTTTCCTATATTGAAATGTATAACTTTACAAGACAATATGAAGTTTTTTAAAAATTTAAAAACAATAATTCATACATCAACAACTTTCAATAAACAGAATTTATCAATCAAATGACTGTTTTTTTAATTCTCTGTTTTGATTTTAACATAGTATAATCATTTCCATAATTTAATGTCGTAAGGCAATACGATTCTTTAATACTTGATAAAAAAAAGTTTCTCTAGCCTTAAAGAAAAGAAAAATATTATGTGGCCAAAAAAAAAGTGTTAAGAAATGTACTGACCAAAGAAACTTAGCAAGAGAAATACATTTATATCATATTAAATAAAAGTATTAAGAAATTAATTATTTTATCTATTTTGGGGGTCTCCAGAATGAATTAATTAAAATTCCATAATAATCAATGGTACACCAATGATATGCTAATAAGTAATCAAGGTGGTGAATATCGTCTGTGGTTTATGTTCATTAACTAATCACCAGTACATTATCAGACATGACTCAGGCTTGGAACAAAAAAAGCTGAACTTAATAAATAAAGAATCGTGCCAAACATAAATACTGAGAAGTAATTGAAGAATAAAATAAAATTAAGACTGATAAAATCTGATGCCGAAAAAGCGGAAATCCATGTTTCCGAGGAAATGTGTCATGTATGCATTATATTTCTGTATTTAGACTGATTATATGTTTGAAATAAATGTTTCCTTTCAATTTGCTTGTTGTTTTTTCTTAACTAATGTTTTCTCTTAATCAAATGAAATTTATAATGATATGCACAATTATACTTACTCAGCTAGATGAAGCACAGCAACATAACCAAGTTTGGATAAATGAGAATATACTTGATATTTTTCAAGGCCTAAATTTCCTTTGAGAATCATATTAAATGCTTCTTCCGTGCTCATAGGTGTTTTACCATTCATAATTTCAATGCAGTTCTGAAATATTAAACAATCAAACATCACCATAATTTTACATACAACATAATGAGATTTATATATTATAAAATTGCTTAGAATTCAGCAAACTTACATTTTCTAAAAGAAATACTGCTTCCTCAGGTGCTAGAACATGCTTCCCATTTACCAAGTGCCCCATATGTTGAGCAAATTTGCCCTAAAAATAAACAAAACAGAGAACTGAGGCATTTTTTCGGCTCAGTTTTAAAAGCATAAAATAAAAACTAAAAAGAAAACTGTTCAAACCTAAAGTCACTTTTAAAAATGTTGCGATATTTTAATACTGATAATGTTTATTAATATAAAAATATAAATCATCTTAAAAGTCAGTACCTTTAATTTTGGAACAGTGACAATATTTAATTCAGGATTCCATTCAGCTTGCATAAGATCACATCTATTAAATAAATTAAGAATGAACATTTTTTAAAAATATAAGTATAGAATTAAAGATGCATGCATATAGCACTTTTTTACTTCAAGCAATAAAAAAGGAACAATTTTTCTGAATATTAAATTTAGAAGTATTAGAAAGGCTTACCAACAGAAATTTAGATATGATGTTAAAAACTATTTAAAATACATCTTAACTAGAAAATTTGTACTTTTCTGTTAGCTCAGCAGTATAGCCAAAAACCTATGCCAAATTCATTGTATATAGCAACCTTAATGTGACAAAATATGCAGTTTTTCTGAAATCTAGTTTTAGTTATACAAGGATAACTCCAAATACAAGGAGTATTTGGGGACAGACCTTGTAATTTCAAACCATGTCAGATGGGCACAGACATTTGAGCTGCCACCCCCTAACACTGGCCCCACATCAACGACCTTCCATGCCAGATTTAACATGCAACAGATTCACATGCATGGAGAATCTTTGGTGGAATAAGATTTGGAACCAGGAAACATCCAGCTCCAAAGCAGAGACCTTATAATCAGGCAACTGCTGCCTCGCAATTCTCTTGAAACTCAGCATCATAAGGTTACTGTACCAGGTGCTTGTTCATGTTTGGTGACTGCCATGCTCATGAAAAAACGATGTTTTGCTTTAACGTTTAATCTAGGCGACAGCTGCTAAGGGTCATTCCATTGTGACTAACGTAACTTTGGAAAGATTTTAACAAGCTATAATATGACAAAATACTCTTAAATAATCTCTGATGAAACCTTTTATCCTTATATTTTATGTAACACTAGTCAGTATAACATATCCATGCAGAAATTATTTTAAAAGATAATGATTTAACCAAATTAAATTAAATTTTTAACTTTGTAACTAACATAACAATTTAGAACTAAATTGTTACGTTAGTCACAATGGAATGACCCTTAAGCTAATACAAAAGTACTGGAATTTTCTTGTAATGAACACAGTATTTTACATTTACATCATTAATGATAACAAACTTGAAGACAAATAAGATTGATAAAATTAAAAAGATTAAAAACCAACACATACATTCTTCCAGCACGCTTTTTATCCAGAGTTTCTTTATAACTTTCCAAAGCACACTTCAGAGCTTTTTCCTCCACCCATGAATCAGGACGGGTATAAAGTTTCTCTCCTATGACAGGCTGAGGAGTTTCTTCGGCTGGTTTACGTAAAGAAACCAATTCTTCAGCACTAGAGGATGCATTTAAAATTGATAAATATACCGGGCAATTTTGAAAAATATAGCTATTTAGATAAAACAAATTAGAATTATTAGCAGAAGATTTAGAAAGAATGGTATCTATGTCAAAAAATAGCACAATTATACAATAAATTTCAATAAAACAGAAAATTTCTGTCCATCACATTACATATTATATGTTCTCGGATTCCGAAACCTTCCGTACTTTTGCGCATGCGCCAGCAGAATTATTTTCACCAAAATAAGGGAAAAGCAAAAAATGGAAGATGTTCACATTTTACTTAGCGTGACCTAACAAAGAACTGCGCTTATCTTGCTCATTGCCTGTCACCCCTTTCCGGTGTAAAACCATCCAAAAGTGCTAGTCTTGGGATATTGAAATGATCAGTAGTCCAATACAACTAATTTATCAAAACTGTGTAAACAATAAACATATCAATCTCGGATAAACAATGCATCTGGAAATACTAATTTGAAAAATAAATTATGAATATAAATTCACTTGCTCCCTCCTTAACAAAGGTAATGTCTGATAATAATTTAAATCATAGATAATCTAAGGATATGAAACATTATACACTACACATTGTGCAACTAAATGCAAAAATTTGTTTAGAATTCAATTTAAATAAAAACAATAAAAATAATTTATCTGGAGGTACAGATTCTAAAAAACAATTATAAATTAAAATTATATGCATGTGAATATGCTTTTACTCCCAAGCATGACAGTACACATAAATATAAATTCAATGATTATACACGTATAAGAACTTCATAGATCATGTATGTATGTGGAGCTAAAAATTGAATTGCAACATCTACATTAAAGTAAAGACCTGCTTCAAAAATAACACAAAAGGATCATTCCATATCAAGTGATCCAGAAAAAAAATAATTGGTTCCTCGACCATTTTATATTCAAATGATTTTTTGTATGTTGATTCCTACATGATTAGCGAGTTCAAAAAGACAAATTTTAAATTTTTATCTTTTTCTGAATTCCGGTGGCAGCCATTTTTGTTTCACAAAACATGCTGACCTTTGCATTTGTAGGGGTTTGCGTAGCTTGTATTACTCAGAACTGCTGAACAGGAGGTTGATGAAACAGAACCCACTTTATTCAGGAAGATACATCCTTTATGATCCCCAGTACACATTTAAGTTAAATTGTATCCCAAATAGCAAAAATCAGCTAAAAAGTTTAACTTTAAAAATGAAATATTTTCAACTTTTGAAGGCATATAATTCCTAGAAGGAATCTATTCTATGTATTGCTTTTGTGGGGATGTGTAGCTACTTTAATGTACTGTATTTACAAAAAATTTCAACCCTGAGATTTGCTTCTTTTAAGAGTTACAGGCTTTCAAAATCCGAAAATTTCAAAAAAAAAAAAACCCCAAATTTTGAACCTTATATCTTTGTTGGAGCTAATCTAAGTTTAAAAATCTGAAATTTTTACAGATAAACCCTCTATAATGTATTATACTTCTGTAAAAATTTCATGTTTGATATTTATCTACAAGTCAAGTTAGAGGACTTTAAAAATCCCATAAAAAACATTTTTTGGCAAAAATGATGGAACATTTAATTTGATTAAGTATTATTATTTTTATCATCAATAAATTATAATGACCTCAAGTCATATTTGCAATTAAAATTACAATTCAAATTAATGCAAATTATCAAATTAATTCTTATGGCATTTATATTTCAATTAATACACCATTTGGTGCATTAATTTAACTTTGTATTTAGTCTGTTAAGTTATAACATTATGTTGTTTCTATTTATAAGATGATCTCTTAAAATGCTGCAGACCTTATACACTTATTCAACAAAATGCGTGGATGTTCAGACCTTTTCACAAACTTATGCGATAGATACACTTCAACAAACCACAGCAAGTCTCCAGCGACTGTACACTAACCAAATATTGACACCAGTAGAAATGTTTGAATTTTGTCAATAACATTTAAAAGGAATCCCCTTAACTTACCAAAAGATGAAGAAATAATTCAACATCATAACAATAAACTTCTTGACCGATTTGAAAACTCTGTGGCAATTACTGGTACAAGGAGTTTTCATTGTTTTGTTCCTGTGTCCGAGAGTAACCTGAAGTGCTTCGTTACTTCACAAGTTAAGGAATATGAAATTCATTCCACTACAGAAGTTGTATAAATAACATTTCACATAAGAGATTCTACTACATGTGTATGTGATGGTCAATGGTGGCTGGCAGAGGTGAATGGCATTAGTGATATAAATAAAGATGTGCATGTAAGATTTTATCATCCCCGCAGGTCCAAGAACAGCTTTTAAGAAAAAGGAGAAAAACTAGACTTGGGTGTCCATGAACAATGTTTTAAGGAAACTAAGTGCCTTAGAACTACAACAACTACTGGAAGGACACATAACATTTTCCTAAAACTAAGTGAAGAAATATCAAAACTTCTTAATGAATACAAATCAAGGTAGAACGATAAATCTGACTCAAGTGTATAGTATATCAATACTTTTGTGATGTGTTAGTTGTAAATAATATATCAATACTTTTATTTGAAGTTTTAAAGTGTTTTAACAATGGTATCCATAATAAAAACTGTGTTATAAAATAGCAAATAGACAAGCCTCAATTATACTGTGGAACCTGAAGTGACCAAGAAACATATTCAAATTTTTCAAGTTCAATATACTTTTAAAGTGTGCACAACCACTTCATGTAAAAAAGGTAAGTTTATATGTAATAGGTAATACTAGTTGAGATCATATTATAATTTTATTAATGATAAAAATAATACTTAGTCAAATCAATGCTTCGTCATTTTTGGCAAAAAAATAAATGTTTTTTATGTGATTTTTAAAAGTTCTTTAACTTGACTTGTAGATAAATATCAAACATGGAATTTTTACAGCAGTGCATACACCATAGAAAGTTTATCTGTAAAAATTTCAGATTATTAAACTTTGCCCCAACAAAGATATAAGGTGGCAATTTTTTTTTAAATTTTCGGATTTTGAAAGCCTGTAACTCTTAAAAGAAGCAAATCTCAGGATTGAAATTTTTTTGTAAATACAGTACATTAAAGTAGCTACACATCCCCACAAAAGTAATATGGAGAATAGATTCCTTTTAGGAATTATATGCCTTCAAAAATTGAAAAATTTTCATTTTTAAAATCAAACTTTTTAGCTGATTTTTGCTATTTGGGATACAATTTTCCTTAAATGTGTACTGGAGATAATAAAGGATGTATCTTCTTGAATAAAGTGGGTTTTGTTTCATCAACCTCCTGTTTAGCAGTTCCGAGTAATACAAGAAAAAGATAAAAATTTAAAATTAGTCTTTTTGGATTCTCCAATTGTGTAGGAATCAACATACAAAAAATCATTCGATTATGAAATGGTCAAGCAACCAGCTCTGGATCACTTGACATGGAAATGACCCCAAAACGATTAATTTATATATATTTATATATATATACATTTAATTTAAAAATGTATTAGAAAACTGATTAATCAATGACAATGGTTGAATTTTTAAAAATATAACAAAATTAAGAGAAAGCAACCATAGCAATAAAAAAAGGATCAACAAAAAGGACAAATTATAAATGTAAAAGATTCTTAAGTCCTACTCAACTTACGAGTGAATTCCATTCCAATTGACAAGACACAAGTCAGATTTGTATTTTTTAACAATAGTTCCATTCAAACGAGTTATAAAAATTACACATAAAAAAAAATTATATCTATGTATGTATAATTACTATACACAATGTGAAAATATATATATACTCTATTGTACATGCAGTAAACCAAAGTACAAATCAAAATTTCAAATTTAACAGTCATAAATGCAGATGGTCGTATGTCTAGGAAAATATGTATGTCCCTGTAAATTATTTTAATTATTCAAGAAAAATATTTAACAGCTTTCTAATTTAAAAAATAATATGATCTTCATTTATTCCAAACTTTCAACTATAATCTGGTTGTTCAAATATATACAATCACTAGGTTTTTGTAATTACAATATCAAATAAGCATTGATTAACAATCAGAATAGCAACAAACCTGGTAGGGGAACCAGTAATAAATAGAGAAGGAATGAAAAATAAATTTAAAAAACTACTTTTCCACAATACAGGAATATGTGCACTCTGCAATGTAAAAAGGAGTTACAAGGAAAAAGAGGACGGAAATGCAGTGAAGCATCATGCTTTATTAATGCAGCAGAAATGATTAAGCATTGTCAAGCATCCATGACCAAGCATTGTCAACTGCAATCCTACCAAGAAACATCAGATCAAATGTCAATAAATAATCATAATCGCTTCAAATGAGTTATTGCTCACAGCTAATCTTGTATGAATAGTAATGGAAAACTGTTTACAAGATTTTCAATATACCATCATAACATTTAAATACAGTTGTCCCACTATTTACTGGATACCGCTACTAATAGTGATGGTCCCCTGTATGCAATAGTAGTCACAACATCTGTAATTGTTCATTCAAATACTGGTCTCCTCTGTCAAGGAGAACTGAAGAGTCGAGTGGATGAACACGTTAATTACAATTTTTTTAAAAACGGACATTATAGAATGATGATTTATTCTACTAACACTTCAAGTGAGATAGTTCACAGTGGTAGAAGACATTGTCACACTATCTCGTGATGTTTCATTAGTGAAAGAACACGTCATGTGTTCACAACTTCCTGCATGGGAAAAATATTAAGAAGAGTAATAATATTTCCATTGATACAAGATGTTCTTAGCACATGAAATGGCGTTAAGGCTTGTCATTTTTGGCTTGAATGCGACTTTAATCCATTGTTCTATCATGATTTCATAAACCTTGTTTAATTCCATAATCATAATTCATTGATATTACTTCAAAATGGGATCAAGAGGCCAGAGAATGGTAAAGGAAATTGTTGAACCCTTCTGAGTGCACAATTATTTTGATTGTAAAACTTTCAGGTTACAAAACTGGGCTTTTAAAGTGAATGAACCAAATGATTTTGTATTTAATCATATTTCTGAAAGCTTATCAATAATTTATCCATGAATGGTTAAGAAAATATACATATACAGTGACCTCTCACTTATACAAACTCTCTTTTATGCACATTTTTTTCTTCGTCCCGGCTACTGTTACGAATAAATTAAAATAATGATAACTCTTATTCATTTATTTGCAGCACTAAAAAAGCCCCTCTCACTTATAAGTGTCACAAAAATTTTCTTAGTTCAAAAAGTTTTTTTTCAGCAGAACAAAAACCCTTTTTGCTTTGCTTCTAGGAATGCATTCCCTCGACCTTCCTCTATTGTTCAGATTCCAGAAACACATTCCTCTACCTTAAGCAGGGAATTCACATCGTTTCCAAATTGGAAATTTTGGAACACAGGAACTTGCACAGTAGCGTTAGAAGCATTAGAAACTCTATGCGACTATTTTCAGTTCAATTCCGGAAGTGAAGGAACTTTTTCACATCTTGACGAACTTGAAAAGACTATTTTAGAAAATTCACGAAAACAAAAACAGTCCTCGATTGTAAATTATTTTGTGAGAGAGTAATAGGAGTAAAATGAATTTTGGGTATGCAAGGAAATCCTATTTTCTTAGTGTTCTTAAAAAATAATTAACAAAAGTTATACACGTATTTGCATTTCGAAACTAATCTTATTTACATTTTTCAGTAGTATATACATAACAATATATGTACAATGTATTGATGTTTCACTTTTAAGCTCCCTTTTGTGGTTTTTCACTTATGCGCGTCTCTAACTTATGCATGTTTTTTTTTTTTTGCTGTCCCCTGCGCCCTCGCATAAGTGAGAGATCACTGTAAATAAGAATTATCCGCTTTAGAAATTGAACGTAAAAAACCATCTCTATTTGGAGGAGGGTTAAAGACCTAACAGAAATTATTGGAATACACATATTAAGATAGTAATGCAAACAAACACAAATCTTCACCTTTCTTCTATATGATAAAAAATGAGCATGAAACTTGTTATGAACAAACCTCCTAAGGTGGCTATTTTCAACAACATCAGTGGGGGGGGGGGGGGAAATAGATCATATCAGAAAACTAATAAAAGTTGACCACAGTGTTTTCCCTCCAGCTAGCCAGAGTAAACCACATGAACCAAATTCACCAGCTTCATAGGATTGTGGATTAGTCTGGACTTGTTATTGAATCCACCTTAAGAATTAATTCATTTTGGAAAATGAAAATAGGTTGGAGCAAAAATAATTAGAAATGGGCCCCCAAATGGTATTGCAAATTTCATGTCTCTATTATTCAAAGTTTAGGAGGAGTTCTATAGACAAACATATATTTTTTGCTTTATATAGATACTTTTAAAATGTTACAGATTTATTCTATTGAATATTCGAAAACATTAATACATTTCTTGCATATACAAGAATAGGTACCGCCTTTTATACCTTTAAATGACTATAATAAGAAAATATATATGCATAAATATTAGGAATGTAATGAATAATCAGTATTTGGCTGAATAACTTTAGTATAATAATTTTAAAAAGCGCCTTTAAACATATTTAACAAAGAATATTGCAAAATTGCATTTCAGTGCATTTATTATAAAAAAAAAAACCCTCAAGCATTTACTCAATTTTAAGTTGTCATAAGTGTATTTAATAATGTTACAAATCATTTATCATTGTAAAGCCTCAAATTATGATGCAAGAGCAACAACTTTGGCAGCATTTCCAGGAAGTCTGTTCCATTTGGTTTCATATATACACTCTGTCCCAAAAGTTTACAGACTTTAGTAAAATATACATTTTAGCAAAATGGAAAGGCATAGAAACACCAATTACAGATATGTTTATTCAAACCATATGAGACTTGCATTCAACGAAATATTTAGAAAAAATAACAATTTGTATTTCAATTATATAACAAAATGGAAATATTAGGTGTCCCAAAAGTTTATAGAATATATGACATTTCAAAAAAAGGTTCTCAATACAATGTTCTTTATAGTTTAAAGTCTTTCCATTTTTCAGTATGACATTGTATACACGTTTTTCTATCGACATAATTAAGGTTTGTAATACAGTAAAAGCTCAACTAACCGGCATGATCGGGAAACGCCGATTTCCGGATACTTGAAAAGTCCGAATAGTTGAGTGTGACGGGAGAAATGGGGGGTAGACTGTAGCCTTTTTTTAAAAGATTTTTTTGGCCAAATAATTTTTTTTTGTCATTTTGAAATGTGAATTAAATATAATTTTTAAGAATACTTCTGTATCTTCCATAAAATTGCATTTACAAAACATATGAAGATTTTAATTTAACATTGATGATGAAAAAAAATAGTATGATCTGAAGCCTAATTTTTACCGTAAATAAAATAAAAATAAAATTGTAAAAATATAAACATATAAAAATAGTCGACAAAACTGAAAAATATTCTATTCATCAAGCATAATAAAACTCTTTTAAGTGATCATAAACAAATCCCAGATTGAAAATCAAAACTAATTAATTATATTTTAAAAAATTGCAAGGATTATTGCACAAAACGCACACCTCCAATTCTCTCACACGTGAAATTACGTAATCGGAATCAACATCTGCCGGTATTCGGAGAGTAAATAAATCAAGTAAAAGAAAGAGACTTACCAATCTGGAGTAACCCCCTATGAGTTTTTTTTTT
>BGPR01021587.1:0-26302 GCA_013235015.1 Araneus ventricosus
CATTATTTCTAGCGACAAATTACTTGGCGGCCATTAACTGGTTCAATCAAGATCTTTGACGGATCCTTGCGCCCACACTTGAAATGATACTTGCGGGGAAATCAATGGCCCTTTTTTATCCTATTTCTGTCCCATTGTTTCTAATTTTTTTTTCTTTTTTTCTTTCTTTCATCGTCTTAGATTTACCCCATTTTGGAGAAACTGCAACAAAAAAATGAGTCTTCAGTCTTGGAAGTTTGAGTTATGTGGTCTAATGTTGCAGAAAAGTAATTAATTTCAGCTAAGAAAATCTCATTAACCCTCTCCAGTGCAAGTATTATTTGTTGATAAAAAGAATATATGCTACAAATTTTTCTTTCTTTCACTGTCTTTGATTTACCCATTTTTGGGAGATAATGCAACAAAAAAATGAGTCTTCAGACTTGAAGTTTGGAGTTATGTGTACCTAATGTTGCAGAAAGTAATTAATTTCAGCTAAGAAAATCTCATTAACCCTCCATGCAAGTTATTATTTGTTGATAAAAAACATATGCTCAAATTTTTCTTTCTTTCACTGTCTTTGATTTACCCATTTTTGGGAGATAATGCAACAAAAAATGAGTCTTCAGACTTGAAGTTTGAGTTATGGTCTAATGTTGCAGAAAAGTAATTAATTTCAGCTAAGAAAATCTCATTAACCCTCCTCCAGTAATCTATATGGTTGATGAATAATATATGTTACAAACTTTTTCTTTCTTTCAACATTCTTGATTTACCCATTTTGGAGTGATGCCAACAAAAAAATGAGTCTTCAGTCTTGAAGTTGTGAGTGATGTGGTCTGATGTTGCAGAAAGTAATTGATTTCGGTTAAGCAAATCTCACTAACTCCTTCCAGTGCAATTATCATTTGTTGATAAAAAAGAATATATGTAATCGCTAATCATTTAGAAATATTCCATGTAAGCGTTATTAATTTCATCTAGATGGGCATAACTGAAGTTACTCATTCATTATTGAGTTGTATTCAACTAAATCCAGTTTCAGCTCATAGCGTCAACCTGCCATCTCGACCGAGGTTCAAATATACGAGGTCCGTCCTAAAATAGCCCTTCGGTTGTTTCAAAAACAGTTAATATAATTAAATTAAACATCGCTACTTTTAATTTCAGCATTCCGAAATTAATCACACCCTCTTGGGAGTGTGTAAACAGTGAGGATATCGTTGCAGAAATGCCTGCCTCGCGATTATTTTCATAAAGTGCGTACTTGCTTTTTTGTATTTGGGATCCCATGAAGGCATTTCGGCATAACTTCGTTAGGGCATCGAGTTTTGGCAGTTTAACTCGAGTTCGGTTAACCGGGGTTTTACTGTACTGTTTTACATGCACTCGTGCATTGAGCATAGTCGACACTTTAACTACGCACTTGTTAACGTTGGGAGAGAAAAAATAAATATGTCCTCGAGTCCTATTGATCCACTGCCTGGGATCAATACGCTCAGTTAAATAGTTTCTACATACTTTCCCACATATTTCGGAAGTAATTGATATGTTTGAGTGATTTCGTCTCAAGCATCGTTTGCGGTATTTTGGAGAATGGAGCTCTATATTTAAAATGAAAGTTGTTTAATTTGATGGAACTCATTCTATGCCATGAGACATATAGAAACTCGATACGCTGTAATCAACCATGATACGTTTCTCGTAGCTTTCTTCATAGTAGTAACAACTTGAATTACACATAACTGTAAAGGCAAAAAAGAATATGAGGAAAGTGAGGAAACATTATAGCTTAGGATGCCGATTGTAGGTTTGGATTGACTTTTCTTTCCATCGCTCTTCTTAAAGAATCTCCCTTTGATGAAAGCTGAAATTAGTTGCAATAATATATTTCGAATAAGAACGATAAAGATTCCATTAAACTTTTGACACATTAGCATGATGTGAAGAATTATGTGCGAAAAGAATTGTACTGTCAGCAACGGATCTGAGATCATACACTCTGGGCTGATTCTTACGCAGGAGGGGGCTGCGCTCAGGCACATAGTCATGAGCGCATTTCGAGTTCCTTTGTTTGACACGCCTGCGAAAATGCAAGCATCAACTCCTTCCATTATCCACCTTCCCCTATTTTAGAAAAGAGAACTTCGTCCCTGCGCATGCGCAAAGCGCGGAGGGTCCTGAATCCGTTACTAAACAATAATCGAGTTTTTACATGCGAATATATATGAAATTTATTAATAAATATATATATATATATCCCGAATATTTATTTATTTAAAGAAAGCACACTACAGAGAAAATTCCATTTACAGAGTGCTATAACACACACAATACACAAAGAACAAAAGCCACAAAGAGTAAACACAAAAAATGCAATTAGAAACAGAAAGCTGAATCACAGAAATGCACAACCATAAAACTTTTCGAAAACGTATAAATAATTAAAACGAAAACGCACAATCACAAAAAAAGCAATAAAAAACACTATGATACTAAAAGTCTTTTAAAAAATTAAGACCATTTCCAAAAAGGCAAGGTTAAAAAGTAACAATACGAGTAATAATTAGTACTATAGTGCGGAATGAATGATGCAAAGTAAACCATAAAAGTTTAAATATCATCCTCATTTTGATACGAAATATAACAATATAAGAATCCAGCATAATATAAATCTACTAGCCAAAAAAACCTAGCTAAAAAATAAGCGTAGATATTGGTAATAAAAACACATAAATTAATTTATTGACATGGTGCTTATGGATATTAGAACTGCAACTTGCTAAGAGATACAGGAATATCAACAATTAGGGTCTGTATTTATAATAATTAAATATATGTGAATCGATCGAATTAACAGCATAGATATGAAAACCATACTATCTTTACAATTATTGAAAACGCCCATAGCCATTCAAAATTTAAACATATATAGTATCTTTGAATGAGTGAAATGTTGTACAGTGGGATGATAGCGAGTCCTCGGTGTATGAAAACTGTAAACATCGATTTCATCTGCAATCGCACCATTTCAAGAGTGACTTCTGCCACAATGATCCAAGATGAATTTCCGTCTTCTCTGTAGGTCAATGAACGGACATGAATGTAACTTAAATTGATAACTTTCAGATGAGATAATTCTTTCTCTCACATTTTGTAGAATGATCTGGCCATAGACCATTTTCTATGACGATCTCACTTTCCCACGACGTTTCTTGCTATAATGTGGAGCACAGTCAGAAGCTGCATTCCGGACAATCCTGTCAAATTACAATGCACAAATGCAACTGCAACAGCAAGTTCGAATTGATCCATATCTTCTTAATTGATTTTACAACATACAGAGAAATGACGGAAAATTTCTATTCCATTGTATGACACCATTCCTTCTGCTGGAAGCCTCTTGAATCGATTGTGCTCTATGCAATATTGCTTAGCAATGCACTTTTCTACCCGTTATCTTCCTGCGACTAAGTAGCACCTGCTGTGCAACATTTACTATTGATTCATATAATTGTATGCGTTTATAAAAAATACGGTATCCATGTTAGTCAGTGTCTTCATGCATAACTCGACCGTCTGAGATATTAATCTTAAAATCAGGACCCCTTATGACACACAGAATCTTAATGAATTTAGCTGATTTTAAATTCAATTATTTAGATCAATCTCTGTATGAGATTACACAATCAATAAGTAATTTAGCAACTCATATGCACTCCTTGAGACGGAAACCTAGCACTAAGAAATGAATCTAACAACGGTACAATCTGCAAAAGAGAAAATTCCAGAAGTGCAAATTCCTTAAGATAAATTTATAGTCAACCTAGAATAAACGACATTTAAAAGAATTATATATAAATAAAACTTCTCATGCCAAACAGTAAATCTTATGAAATCACTCAATGATACAACAGATGAGAATATCCTGAAAAAAATATTTGATTAAATTCACATAAAGTTAGCATAATGCAAACAACGACAAAGTTACATTCACATTTAAATCGACCATTAAGATAATTTGAAAAATTATAGTATTTAAGAGAAGACAGTTTCAATGGACTCCGTATACGAATGATTTTGCCATCATGTTATGCAACGATATTCTGTTAAAAGAATGTTAATATAACAAGATAATTTTTTATGATGAATGCAAGAAAACACTTATGATAGATTCTAGAGTTTCTGTTAAAGACAGATTAAACCACTCTGTAAATTAAAATCACTGCAAACTCGAACAGAACGATGTGATCCAATGTGTTTTTAGCAATCAACAGAACGAGTGAATATTGTTCACTTTTGCATTCCACTAGTGCTTATCAAACTATCTGGTAACACTGTGTTCAATATAAGAACTTTCACACAGTTATTCATTTGTAACTTATATTATTACGGATATAAAAAATGCTTCAACATGTAGCTAAATCAGCTTCAGGTTCGCCGAATATCATCCTTAGACAAGAGGTTGCTCGTTCATTAAACACATAAAGTCTGTTGTTTCTTTTGCATTCCTTCATAATTATTAAGATCTTCGTTACAACAGATTAGCCCTTATATCCTCTTTGCATCTGAAGCCTAAGAACGAAGGAAAACCAACGTCTACTATTAACTATTTCCAGTCGCGTAAGCATCTTCTCGATATTAACCAAAGCAATTTCAATTCATAACGGAAACCAGCAAACGTAACCTGAAATTCTATATCCACGAGATAATAGTCCTGCTGAAATTGATTAAATTATCAATTGAAACCTTACAATACAACAAGTAAGACAATTTATTTATCATCAAGTAAATAATGCTAAGAAATTTATATTTAAAGTCCAAAGTTGCCTAAAATATCGTTTGACATCAAAATTTGTCAAATTGATGCCTATATAGAGATAAAGATAGATTCTTTTGTGGAAGAATAAATTGATTAATACCGCAAGAACCAAAGATGCGGATGAATTTTTGCAATTAAGATATAATGAATGCGTTGTGCATCATGTACAATGATTTATATATACAATAAAGATAAAAGAATTCGAATTCACAACAGGCATTAACTATATATAGTAAGAGACAACTGCTACTTTCTATTTCTCATAATTAAAAAATAAAAATGAACGTTAAGAGAAGATAAATATTCGAAATATCTTAGGATATGATTAAAAACAATTCACGATTTAACTTAATTTGACCTATTCTATTTATTCCACATCACGCTTGGAACTCCGATATACTATATAAAACCAATTTCACGATTCATTAGTAACATGAATTCCTCTGGAATTACATAAATCGGTGCATTTCTATTCATCATAGCAAATAGAATCCCGTTCACGGAGAAAAATGATTTACATAAATCAATTTTTTATGGAAGCTAGTGCAATATGAGAACCATTGAGGTTTATTGGCTAATGCGGCTGGAAACCTGCGAAGGTAGATAAAGACTCAACAGACGATCAATGTCTATAAGAAATGAATTAAACGATAAATATAATAAAGTGCCATTTCTATTTCTCAGAGAAATAGAAATGATTGATCCGGAGAACTTGAAAATTTCCCTGATAAATATGAAGAGAAGTCTGCAAACATTTAAATTGTCCTTTTATCAAACCTGAACCCTTAGATAAAGATCAAATTGTACGATTCAATCCTAGTAAGACGAATCTCGAAGAAAATTACATTAGGCGCACTTCTCTACTTCTTCTCAGAAAATAGAAATGATTACCGAGAATTTGAATCCTCCTGATAAATTCATGAAGGCCGTAAACGCAAAAATATAAGACCAATTTATTCAAACGCGACCCGGGCGAATAAGATAAGATTCACATTGCGATTCAATTCTAGTAAGAATGAAATTCCGGAAGAAAATATTACATAAGTGCCATATTTTACCTTTCTAGAAATAGAATGATTAATGAGAATTTGAAAAATTTCCCAGATAAATTCATGGAAAGTGTGTGCGCAATTAGACCATCATTTATTCAACGGTTGAACCCGCGAATTAGATAAAGACTCAAATTGTGACGATTCAATTCTAGTAAGAATGAATTCCGAAGAAAATTACATAAAGTGCCATTTCTACGCTTCTTCTAGAAAATAGAAATGATTACCGGAGAATTTGAAAATTTCCCGATAAATTCATGGAAGTGTGTACGTAAACCGTTAATATCTAATTTAAACTCCCTTTTGAAGCAAACTTCGGCAAAGCACTTAATCCATTCTAATTAACATATTCACATGTTTACCGAAGGGTAATAAAACTTGCATAATAAAGTAGTTTATTTTCCGAAAGAACGGTTTTCTACAACAGGGGTATAATATTATTCAAATTAAATATTGAGTGAATGGTGAACTAGGGCAAGTTTATTAACTAGAGATTTAATAGTTATTTTTTGTTCGAAGTCGGGTAGATATGTTTATGCCACCTCGTCGGAATTTTTAATTTTTGAGATTTTTTTATTTTTATCGTCATTATTACAATATGTTGAAGGAAATTAAATTTTTAATAAACGCTGTTTAGCTGCATATTAGTTTGCCAGAATTTCAAATTTTCTTACTTTTGGAATATTATCATCTGGTTAGCAAACTATACCCAAGAAATAAAGATCTCCATTTTCAAATATAAAGCTCCCGTGGTCTTTGTTCTGATAATAAAGTTTTACAGTAATTTAAATAACTATTTATATTATTAATATTGTCATTCAAAGTTTAAATAGTTTAATTATTAATCGTTTCATGAAAGTTAATCAGATTTGACTAACCTAAAATAGCTTCATCGAATATCGATATAAAGTATATCTTACTTTGAATATCATGACTTAAAGTATATCTCAGTTAGATAATTCCTCTATGGATCTTCGTGTATCGTAGTGGTATGATATTGTACGAACTTTTTTGAAATCACGCTAGAAGTATTTGGCAACGTAACCCGTAATTTTGAAATAAGGTCAAATGGAAAAAAAGACACTAGACGACTCCGTCACACCAAGTGGCGATCGACACGGAAGAATTCATAGTGCAACAGGGCTGATATTTGGAGGAATAGCAACTTGTGTCTCTTGCCCCGAAATACTGCCATTAGCCTCAGCGATAGGGCCGCGGAAACCACGGTCTACGGTCATGGCATCGGGGCCGGAGGGTTCCAGATTCGAAACCCGATTCCACTGAAAAGCCGCGGTGTATGTGGATCTGTTGCAGGTTAAGTCATACGTAGTGGGTCGATGATCCACCCGCTGGTGTTACAGAACTTTTTTGGAATCACGCTAGAAGTATTTGGCAACGTACCCCGTAATTTTGAAATAAGGTCAAATCTCAAAAAGGACACTAGACGACTCCGAAATTCTACGTCTCACCAACAAGTGGCCATTGACACACAAGAATTCATTCTACATCAGGGCTGATCTTTGGAGGAATAGCAACTTGTGTCTCTTGACCCGAAATACTGCCAACGAGAATCCAATGTTAAAGAGTTAAAGAAAATTTTATTTTGGAAATAAAATTAATTGGTTGTTTCTGGAGGATTGGCGATAAAGAAGATCTCAATCAGGCTCTTCATCATTGGCTTCCAAGAAGCCCTGACGTAACTCCAAGAGATGTTAATTGGTAAAGCACTTTAATACACATTTGAAGGAAACCAGTAGCGAAAATCACATGTTTGCTGAAAGAAAAAAATGAAATAATTAGTTCTTAAATAAAACAGTTTAATCTATTTTCAAAATATTTATAAACGCATATTTCATCAATTTCACAGGACAAGCAAACATTTTGAATTTTAACATAATATAAAGGATGAAACAAAGACTTTTGCAACCTTAATTGCAGATGAGGCGTAAAAGCAAGTAATTTTTGCTATACATCATCGGGTCGCAAACGCAAAGGGTGGCCGATACAGGGGACACTTTGTCAGTGAATTAAGTAAAAGAAAAGGATCCCTGGTGGGCATAGTGAAGGTGTGGGTTGAGTTATCCCACTCCGATGACGGAACGTACCTCCTTCGGGAGGGATTGGTCCATGGTTGGTGATGGCTATTAGGACTCCGACCTCAATATCCGAATATCCGAACTGTCATTCGGACGTTCTTCAATTGACCCTGTATGCCTAGACATGGCGGAGGTAACTTGGTTTTTTTATTTATTTGAAGAAAAGCACACTACAGAGAAAACTCCATTTGCAGAGTGCTGACAAACACACAAAGAACAAAAGTCACAACGAGTAAATAAAAAAAAAATATGCCTTAGAAAGTAAAAAGTAGACCACAGAGAATACATAAAATCATAAAACTTATACAAACGTATATATAATTAAAAACGAAATCACATTAATCACAAAACTTTAAGACACACTATGACACCAAAAGCCGTATTATCTTTTTTAAAAAAAATTGAAGTTCATTTCCAAAAAGCAAGGGTCAAAAAGTCAAAACACGCAAACACCGAGTCAAATAAAAAACACGCCAGGAGTTTAAAAGTTTAAAACGTAAATACACACTCTGAGATTAAAAAAAATGCAACACTTAAGATAAAAATAAATCAAACACGGCGCCAAAAAACTGGTCGAATACATAAGAACACGGAAATCAATAGCACAAAATCTAAAATATTGTCGAAAGGCAAATAAAACATATCATGCGTATTTAAAGATGCAAACATTTCGACTTAAAAGCACCAAGAGACATATTAAAATGTCAAGTTCTATCAGAGAACGGTTAAAATTTTATAAAACCTATATAACGAGAACCTGTTAATATAATTAAATTTTTGAATCTAAATTTGGAAAGGAACCTGGTTTCTTAAAAAATCTGGCACAGCGAAATCTATTGAGCCTATTATATCATTACAATCAATTGAACCATTAATAACTTTGTAAAAGAAAAGAACGCAAGAAACATCTCGTCTGGAGGATAAACTAGGCATATTAAAAATATTACGTAGGAGTGAAGAAGAAACGGTATACACTTGCGGTTTGCGGTATACACTTGCAATGCCCTTTTGAAGTATGGGGATAAGAAGCTGCCGTATTAGTAAGCAGGTCCTCACTTCCCTGTTTAATATAGTAATGGTGGTATTGCATGATCAACGGTCTCATCGCCGATGACGGCGTCACTTCTCTTTCAGGGATTGTCGCATGTGCTTGTCGTAATGGAGGCTATTATGAATCAGCCACAAAACAGAAATTTTCTATTGACGGTCGTATCATTCAGATAACCTGCATACTACGGTAGGACGGAGTTTAATTCTTTGTATCATATTCTTGCAGTAAATATCTTCAAAAATTACGAAACAAATTATAAACTCATCATCTGATATCCAAAAACGAAAGGTGAACAAAATGTTCAACAACTTCTCTCTTTAGCAAACTGCATCTTTGGTTTATAAAACCAAAACCATTTAGCAAGCCAATTAATGAAAACAAATTATACACTCATCATCTGATATCCAAAACAAAAGGTGAACAAAATCAACACTCTATTTAGTAAATCCCATCTTTGTTTATAAAAAAACCATTTAATGCAAGCCAAATTAAGAAACAAATTATAAACTCATCATCTGATATCCAAAAACAAAAGGTGAACAAAATGTTCAACAACTTCTCTATTTAGCAAACTCCATCTTTGGTTTATAAAAACCAAAAACCATTTAATGCAAGCCAAATTAAGAAACAAATTATAAACTCATCATCTGATATCCAAAAACAAAAGGTGAACAAAATGTTCAACAACTTCTCTATTTATAAATTCCTTTGGTTATAAAACCAAAAAACCATTTAATGCAAGCCAAATTAAGAAACAAATTAAACTCATCATCTGATATCCAAAACAAAAGGTGAACAAAATTCAATAACTTCTCTTTTAGAACTCATCTTTTGGTTTATAAAAACCAAAAACCATTTCATGCAAGCCAAATTAAGAAACAAATTATAAACTCATCATCTGATATCCAAAAACAAAAGGTGAACAAAATACCAACAACTCTCTATTTAGCAAACTCCATCTTTGGTTTATAAAACCATTTATGTAAGCCAAATTAAAACAAATTATAAACTCATCATCTGATATCCAAAAACAAAAGGTGAACAAAATGTTCAATAACTTCTCTATTTAGCAAACTCCATCTTTGGTTTATAAAAACCAAAAACCATTTAATGCAAGCCAAATTGAGGATGCATAACACGTCGTCAAGAGTAAAACTGAACAAAAGATTGAACTTCCGCTACCTGTTAATTAAAAAGAAGGGCACCTCAATGATTCAAGCAATTAATCCGTTTAATTTCACGACAAATATCCGCCACGGTCTCAAAAACGCGAAAGCATTTATGCCAAAAGTGTCACTCCGGGTAGATTATTAGCTGCAGCGCCCCTCTCCCATTGTTTCGGCGTTAAGACCTTAACTGTTCACGAGGGGGCTTAGCGAAGAAAAAGGCCCTAAGCCGCGGAGTGACAGCTGCTGGAAGCCAATAGCCGTAACAAATCCTTCAATTGGAGCAAAAGGCTCATCGCTCTTCCCAGTGCCGGACTCTGACAGAGTAATTTCCGCACTAACGATATTATTCCGGATCGCTAAGTGCCGGAGTGGCCGGACTCAAAGCGGCTAATAAGGTGAAAATGTAGCCTTTTTCTTTCGCTCACCTTCCGTTTCCTTTGCTTCTTTTTCGGCTTGCCGGACGGGGGCTTTTGTCCTAATGTGTTGCAGCTTCACGCACGGCCGGATCGGCCGGACTTCGATTGCTTACCGCCCGCCCATCGGATGGGTGCCGGACTGCCCTTCAGCGTCCGATAAAACCGGACACTGTTTGTTGGTATTCACTAGACTTAATCAAATTAAGCACTGGTTAGTTAATTTGGTTGATTTACAATTTGAAGGATCTGTTGCATTTCGGAATGCATCGTGGGTGGTATATGGGCCTGCAATTTAAGGCATTTCATTTCTATTTATCAAAAAATCAAGTGACGAAAGGTTGAAAATTTTGTCTCTTAACTAATTAACGAGATAATGTTTTAAGGCTGCCATTCTTTCTGTAAACTGCGTGATGTTAAAATCGTTACACGCAGAATGCAACGCTCTTCAGGATAGACAGTTCGAGGACTTTGCAGCTACCTACTATATAATTGTTCTTTGTACACCATTCGAATAGCTTCCCGCTTACGCTCGTAGTTTCTTGCGTGCATTGCATGCCAGCGAAATTATTTTCGCATAGTGATACATACTGCTCGCAATTTATGTCGGATAAAGCTATTTAAACCAGTAAAAGTTTGGTAAGCCTCCGACAGTGCCTCCTTCTACTTCAACGCACCTTTTCTGCACATGCATTCAATTGAAAGATCTGCTTACTTTATTCTCTTCTACCTGCCTTTAAATTTGACCTAGATATTTTTGAATCTTTTTGTATAATATTGTTGCAAACCTGTAATGTCGCTTCCCAACAATGTTAGTCTTATGGCTGTAAAGAACATTTACAGAGGTTCTTACTAGCAATAGAGGAAAGTCAAGCCAATGCCCCCGACCTTGGTGATCATTTTTTGAGACTTGGAGATAAATTTGGCAAATTTGGCTACGAAGGTCCTTGAAAATACTATAATGTTTGCTCTATCTCTACTTGGAAAGGAGTTATAGGGGATCTTCGAGAGATTTCTATGTGACGTCACATCGGAAAAGGTATAAATACCAAGCGCACGAGGAATCAATAATCTCTTTCGAGTTTTGTTCGCATTGCGAGTTGGTCAGCTGTTAGACGCTGACGGCTATTGTTCGCGCTATTACTGTTATCGTTAGTGAATTGCTAACGACTTGTGTAGTTAATTTGAGCAAGTGCTGTTCTTTTCGTGATACCTGTGCTTTGAGTTTCTGGAACATTCGTTAAATAGAGGGTTTTCAATTATCCAGCTTTCGGACGATTTCCGTAGCAATATACTAAAGTGCTGCGAATGAAAGAAGGCTAATGTTGAATTAAAAATTCACATAGTGGAAGACAAAAATACAGTTTTGAAGGAAACCAATGAAGCTACTTTTTTGGGGCTGGAAAACTCTTCATTACTTATGTTTATTTATTCACACATCATATTTTTGAAAAAGACTTCGGTTTTAACTTTATGAAATTAAAAGTTTTTAAACTTTTTGAAAATAATTGCATTAAACTTTCTGAAAATAACAATATTAAACTTTTTAAAAATAATTCAGTGATTCAATTTTTCAAATGCGTGTGCGTGTGTTTCCTTGTATAATGAAATTTCCTTTGTGCTGACTCATTTAAATTCCACACGTATAATTAAAACTAAGACTAGAAAGAATGATATTAATTTGTCTTAATCTCGTTTGAAAATGTCATATTCTATTCTATTAATGACAAATTTAATGAAGACGAAACAATACCTTTGAATAAAAATTTAATTATTTTTTATATTTAGTTATTTATATTAAGTACAGTGAAATGTGTTGTTTTCAATGAAGTTCCATCTTATTTTAAACAACATGTTATTAAAAAAAATCAACATCCATTGAACAGGCACGGTACTTAAAAGCTTACAAACGTATTGAAATAATAAATCCTTTTATAACTTATAAAAAAATTGGGACATTACAGAGTATTCATTCCGGCTTTATAAGTATTGATAATAATTGCATAATTTTATTTTATAAGAATTCTAATTCTTTCAATACTTCATCGCCATAGAAAGCAATTATCTTCGAAAGAATCGATGTTGTCTTCACAGTTCGGCGTATATTTACGGAATTCGGACATTTTAATTTGATGTTGAATAGAATGCTTCGAAACAGAACAATGAGTAAATATTTGAGGGTGAAATTGATAGCAGAAGCTAATTTATCTTTGTCTTTAACATTATCAGTGTAATCTAAACGACCGAATTAATTTTAAAATCAACTTCACCAATACATATAAAGTCTGAGCATCGACTAATAAATCGCTAGAAATAATGCATGGTCTGGGAAATGAATATTTTGACAATTAATTTATATCAGTTTGAATTTGAAATGCTACAAATACTTGTATTTTTCGAATATTTAAATATAATTTACAGAATATTTAACTACTTAAGGAGATATAAATATTATTAATCACAGGTATAACAAATATGAAATATCAAAGAAATTTCACTTATTTATTTATATGCGGGAACCTTACATCCAAAAAGAGGAAATTTTTATTGACATGTTCTGTCATCTGAAACTGATCGAACTACCCCTTGCGGTGAATATTCGAAGTTCGGAATCTTTTCCTAAATACTATAACAGACTTTGAGAAAAAAAAATCGCTTCCAAAAGTGTAGGGTTTATGTAGAGTTTACGGTACCGACTTACTTTGTTCCTCCTAGGATCGCCAACTTTTTGCCGCCAAAACGGCGATGAGAGAACATTTGTTTTGGATGCGTCTAGATGTTTTTAACGAGTGACAAACGCGCATGCGCACAAATTGATCTTTTCATCGGTGTTTTGCTTATCAGCCTATATTGCGCCACGTTTCAATTCAACTGTTTTGTTCAACTCTTCAATGCAATTGGTCGATAAATTCGAATTTGAATAAAACTTCGTTCGGACTTCTTCGGATGGAATATCGGTTCAGTACTGTGTATGTTATTCTGTGTGTTTCGTTCCTCAGTGAATAAGCGAAGCTACGATTATTCCGCTATGCTGAAAGCGAAGCCGCTGATGTTTTTTAAGTTAAAAAATGTGCCCGGTACACGCTTGAAATGCTTCAGGTGTTGCGTGCGGAAATTCTCGTTTCCGGAATTTTTTTAAAAACCTAGATTCCTAACATTCAATGAAAAAGCGAATCTACTAGTTTCCTGCTGTGCTGAAAGTGAAGCCGATGATGTTTTTTCAAGTTAAAAAAATTTGCCCGGTACACACTTGAAATGCCGCAGGCATTGAGTGCTCAATCTCTCGTTTTCAGGTGACGCAGGCGTAAGAGAGCAATAAAAAGCACACTGCACATCCAAAACAGTATTTGACGACGGCACATGAAATTGCGCCAAGAAAAATTGTCGAGAAACAGGCGGGTACCGTAAACTCCGCATTTACCAAGTGTAGAAAAACTATCACCTGTATAGCATAAATTTAATAAAAGCAGCTTTAAAAAGCATTTTCGTTAGTTATTACACTGTAAAAAAAAAATCCCGTAAAATTTACGGTTTTAAACTGGCAGCTGGGTTGGTTGTGCAAAACCGTAAAAGTTACGAAGTAAATCCGTAGGCACAACGGTTTTTTACCATACAGGAACAAGTTTTTCCCGTAAAAGTTAGGAAGGAAATCCGTAGTCACAACGGGTTTTTACCGTATGAAATCAAGTTTTCTCCGTAAAAAATTGAGTCATCGAAGTAAGTGACGTCATCGACTGAGTTGAGTCGTTTTTCTCCCTCTGTTCGAGTTGAGTTGAAATGTGCTGATGTGTATTATCAATTAGGAATATTAATTAATCAAGGCTTAATTATTAATTTCAATTAGTTTAATTAATGTAATTTTTAATTGAACTTGCTTGGACGATTTCGATGCAAGATGGTTCCAAAACTTCTAACTCCTCTGAGCCGGGGATCGAAACCGCGTTCTTAGAAATAAAGGGCAGTTGCTCTAACCAGTAGACCACCGGAGACTTCACAAAATGATGTAAAAATAATCTATTTGAGTTTTAAAATCACTATAGCTCTAGTGGCGCCACCTAGTGGTGTAAAAATCAACTATTGCCAGAACATGCGTTTTAAGGCTAGCTTTCATGAGTGACAACAGGTTACTGCAACATGTGTAAACAACAGCGGAGATGGAACCCTATCAAAAACATGAAATGAATGCAATAAAATTACATTTAAGAAAAGGGAAAGTTATCGTACGGAAAGCAATACCGTATGACGAAATTTTAGTAGAATTTTAGTAGTCAAATTAGAATTTGAACTGACGGTTTTAAACCGTTTATGGTTGGAGCGGAAAACGGTGAAAAACCGTTTTGTTAACAAAACAGCTTTAAACCGTCAAATATACGGAAAAAGTCCGGGAAAAAAACGGATATTTTTTACAGTGTAGAAAGGAGAAATTATTCAATGTAATTATTTTCTTTTTCTTAGTCATGAATAAATAATTCCTTACTATAAATACTATGAAACCTTGATATCAATTTTTCTCAAATTCAGTACCAGGTTATACCACTCATATGGAATTAAAATATAATTATTTTAAACAATTAACTAATAGTTAAAATAGTATATTGTCATTGAGAAGACAAAAGTGCACAAATTTCAAAACTCTCGGACAACGGTTCTCAACCTTTTTGGTTCTGCATACCACTTGTTATGTAAAAAAATATGTTGAGTCTCACTAACTAAATATACAAGTAAAAAATATAAACATATACATGAAATGTATTCGCTGTTGTAGTCGTTAAATGATTAAACAGGCCGAGTAATTCTAATTTTCATTTTATTATGGGAGAGTGACGGAATGTACGTACATCTTAGTATAGGGTTTCAAGCCAAAAGTGAACAGAAGATCCCTGCTTTTTCTCAGGTAGGGATTTAACAGATAGACACGTGATCAAAGTGAAGGGAATAATAGCTATTTTTAGTATATTACGCAAGTGTTTTAGGGAAAATGCATGGCGACAATAAGTCGCTGATTTCGCGAGTTGTGTGCGCGTGGAAACGATTAAAATATTCTTTTAGTAATAAATATGCCAAGACGAGAGATTTAATATACCTCCAGAGCGGAAAATAGAACGAAACTGGAGTTTAAGAAAAGTGATTTTGGAATACATTAAGACTTTAAAATATATAATATTAGAATTTGAAATAAAATTAAGTGAGATTATTACAAGCGGTTTTCGACCTTTTTGGTTGTGCATACCACTTGTTATGTAAAAAAATATGTTGAGGCTCACTAACTAAATATACAAGTAAAAAGTATAAACATATATATTTATATGTATTTTATATTCATGTATATGTCAGCAATTAGCAAAGCTTACTGTGAAAGGAATAAAAATACATTGTTTTATAGAACAAGAAACTAGTGAAGACTCTTGAAGCTCCCCTGATTTCGACTCTTAACTAACGGTCCGCGGCCCCCAAGTGGGCCGTGGCCCATGGGCCGCTGCTCTAGCACAATAAAAAATGAGTGAAAATCGATTGCAAATTTCTATCTTTGCAAATGTGAAACAAATAAAATAAAAGAAACGTGTGTAATAAAATGCCAACTACATACACCGATAATTTAACTACAAGCTCTGAAATGCCTATAATATTGTTACAAAGCTATAAAGTTGTTTCCCTAATCTTGGCGACAAATTTGGGGACCATTTTGGCGACTTGGCGACAAAGGGAATTTTCTAGAAGGACATCGAGCTTTCCACCTATTTCTACTGGTTTCATGAACTTTCTAGAGATTACGTCACTTCCCACGTAATGAAGTCACTTCCTGTCGAAAAGTATAAAGGCAAGCTCTCAAGCCAAGAAGAGTTAGTTGGAATTTGACCTGCAAGCAAGCTGGTGAGTTAACAAGAAACCTTTGAGTGTTGTGTTGAGATTTATTGGAAGTCTCTGTTGTGAATTTTTACTAGTGCTGTTTTTAATACTTGAGTTACGTTTCTTTGCCTGGAATACCTGTAAAATAAAGAGCTTTATTTTTTTTAAATCCTGCTTATTGGACTGCATTCACGTACACCCACAAGACGATTTTGTCACAATATGTTACCACATCACCGTCATAATACGACACAAAACGGTTGGAAAGTGTGATATTTTTAGACGCATGGAAATTAGGGAATGAAACCTATACTTTTATAAAACATTTGTCGATTATCTGAACATTATGAAGAAGAATGAATTTAATAAAAATAATTTTTAAAAACATTCTTTTATTAGTGATCTATAAAATAGACTTTTCTTTTATTTTTATTATCTTCTATGCTTTAGTTTTAATTTAGTATTCATCAATAAAAATATCATGGGATCTTGAAATCGATTTTTTGGCATGATTTTTATTTTTTTGAAAAATGATTTTTTTTCATATGCAGAGAATCAAATTTTAATATTGCAAGCGTTTGCAATACCTGTCAAGGGAAAACAAATTGCAATACTTTCTCTTTTTCAGATCGTATACGAGAAAGCGAAAAAGAAAAATATTTAACAAATGAAATTAAAAGCCTTTCGTAGGAAAGAATACGATCTCTAATATATGCGTAAATGCACAACATTGTTTTAATATCGAGTTATAAAATAGATTCTTATCTAAATGTTTTATGCGTCAAACTACCCTGTTTTTCCCTTAAATAGAAAACATATACCACTTTTAGCGAATAAACATTTCGAAATCAAATGGGATTTGCAAGTTTAAAATGAATCCACCGGTATCTGTGAGAGTTTTAACTAAAACTAAAATTACACTACGACATTAATGTAACATTCCACATGTAAAATATATAACTTTTTCGTATTTTCACTTTACTTAATTGAATTTCTTTCTAATGTTTTGATTAATATCTTCCCATTCGGCAATAATTTCAAAAAATAATTCATGAATTCATTACTATAATTTTGCATTTTACTGCAAGAGCTACAAAATATTTTAAGGAATTTCACCATCGCGAGCTTTTACGAAATCGAATCGCCTCTCTTTGCGAAGTCCCGCTTTCTTATTAATGCTATTTCTCTCTTCTATTACTACTTATTACCTGTGCCTTTTCGCTAGACCGTTCCAGAATCCTGCTGCACACACAAGCCTTCCCTTCGGCATTAAAACGGCAACCTCAAATATGCAAATTTTCCATCAACTCACCAATTGGTTCATCCATATGCATGTCCGCGTCTATTAGCGTATGCAAAAGGAAATAAATGTATGCAAGCCCCGGCCGTTTCTACTCCTTCACCTTGCAAATTGTTCCAATGGGTTTTTAATGCGTCTTAGCGTAAAAATTTTTGAAAGGAGGGCGAGCAAGAACCCAAAAGTGAAAAATGTCGAAGCGATAGATCGCGTGAGATTATTTCTGGCACGTTTTAAAGAAGTTTGAATTATTCATACGAGGCCTTCCGTTTCACTATTCGCAAACATATTCGAACACAAATATTTTTACGGCTGTGGGAGAATTTTTAAGCCTTATTTGGTTATTATTTTTGCGCCTTTTAGAGACCAAAGTGTCTGGTGTGGTGATTAAAAGCGGTAGCTAATGTTTGGTCACGAAGAATAGGAATTATTGTTTTTTTCTCGCCTTTCACAATTAGGTCCTGGCATTTTTCACTTTGGCCTCGGGCAATTGTTTGGAAATCACAAAGATCTGCTGAATGGCTTGCCTTGGAACAATCGTAATTGCTTTTGGTGTTTAGTTAAAAGCAGGCGTGCTTTGGACACCAAGTATTTTTGTACTTAAGTATATTTTTCTTGAATACAAATTTTTGCTGATTGGGTTATATTTAAAATCTTTCCTGCTGACTCTTGTTTTCAATGGAATTCTGCTTTTGTTGGTGTTGTGGTTTCTGAATTTGACTCGTCCTATATATTACGATGATAAATTACAATAATCATTTAAGTTTTCAAACCAAACGTTGCTTTTTTGAACAAAATAAAAAATTAAAATAAAGAAATGGACCGAATGACGCTTTAATAAATGAGAGCACAGTACAGTTATTTTTAGATCCTTTGTTGACTAAATTGCCTATGTTTAAAACTCACATTAGGTCTTAGTGAAAAATATTTATTAACAATGGGGTCGATTCATATTCATTTGATTGACGTCAAATACGTCACTCCAGCATAGTTTTGGGAGAAAAATAGACGTGACGTCACAATACAGTATAAAGCAACTTGCAGTTAGATATGCGTCACAGTTATGCTTCCGAGTGACTGTAAAGTCACGTGAATTAACTCCCATTAAACAGCATGTGGTAGTAATTTTTCATCTTAATGAACTCTCATAAACAGTGCCTGGTTTGAAAATTTATCCATATATTGATTAATGTTCAACAGCTCTTTGTGAAATTCAATTACACGAGTCTATGCACTCACTCTCTCTCTCACACACGCACTCAGGCACACGCACACATACACGAAGCCATCAATAATATTACACGCGAAGCTTATCAATACACACGAAATATCAATACACACACACGAAGCACATTATACCACGAAGTACACAACCATGGCACACACTCACACACGAAGACACACACAACTACGAAGACGACACACACACAAACTTGAAGAACACACACACACACACGAAGCACACACGAAATGACCACCGTTAAGACCCCACTAAGCAGGAAGACACACACACACGAAGACACATATACAATGAAGACACTCACACACTAATGAAGATACACACCACGATTATTATACTACCGAAGACACACACAGACACGAAGACATACACACACGAAGACACACACACACGAAAACACACACCACGAAGACACACACACATGAAGACACACACACACGAAGAAACACACACTCACACGCACAGACCTTGAATTTCACGAAAAAATTTATCAAACATTCATATTCGTGAATGAGAGATGATATTTCAGCTGCATAAAATGATCATAAATTACCAATTCAGGTTGAATGCGAACGTCGATGCCGGTTTCATTAAATTGAAAGATCTAAATAACTTAAAAATTCATTTTATTTTAAATTCAGAATAGTAAAAGCACAGCAAAATTAAAACATAGCGTCAGAAAATAAAAAAAATAAAATGCTTACTTTTTTAATAATTGACATATCATTCAACTCTTCAGCTATAGACTAATTTCATTTATTTTTTAAAATCAATTCACCATATGAATTTTCATGAAAAAGTCCTTGTAGCATGCTCACTATTTAATTTTAATTTGTCACAGCAGTCACATTTCTAAAAGTATTTTCAATCAAACGAATCTTTTATTCCATCACTTCAATTCAGTAACAACTTTGAAAGCTGGATTCTTTCATACAATTTTGTACATCCCTCTCTTTCAAATAAAGAAGTCAGTGATTCAATCTTCGAATGAATTGAAGTATTATATTCGTTTGCTACTAAATTTAATGGAATTAAATTTATTTCCCAACTTTTCAACCTTCACCCTTTTTCACTGAATGATAACTGCTACTTATTGAAAGCGATTTCTTTCTGAGCCTTATCAACGTTTGATCCGTTGCAAATATAAAATGAATTCAAAGGTAAAGATCACAGCAAATGAATAGGTGAAGGTTGAACAGTAATTTCATGAAAAGATTCTCTGTATAAAGTGCCTCGTGAAATGATGTTATTGGTTTGCAAATAAACAGCATAAATTTTCGTGCAGTTGAACATGCAAATAGAGTTCATAAAATTGAAACTTATTCACCATTTCGAAATTTTGTACCTATTTTTCTAAACAGCTTTGTGATCATATTAAATGGATTAATCATTGTAAATACAGTCGGACCTCTATTTAACGAACCTCTATTTTGCGAATTTCGCTATTTTGAGAACTTTTTCTTGGAACCAAGAACATTTTGCGAATTTCTTCGTAAAATAACCTCCAAATAGCGAAGTGCATTCTCTATTTAACGAACTTTTTCTTGTGATACAATATTTTTTTCTCCCTATTTCTCAAAATATTTCTAAGCATTTCAAACTTATTTTTTCTTTTAACACATTTTATGGTGATCAATGACCTTGAAGCTGGAAAATGCCAAAGCGAAAGTGCTTGAGCATCAAAGAAAAAAATTTAATTCTTCATAAAGGCGTGAAAAAAAAAGAATTTTGCTTTAAAATTTTGTATTCCTCCAAACATCTTATCAACCATAATAAAAAAAATCGTAATAAGATACAGAATTATGATTCATCGAATTCTTGTTCAAAACGTTTCAAAGCATGTGTCTATGAAGATGTGGATGAGGCAGTTTTGAAGTGGAAAGTATGAAAAATAAAAACAATACAGCAATGAATTGCGATGAAGATGATGGAAATGATCATGATGCAGAAATCAACAAACCTTCGTATGATGAAATGCTAAAATTCATTAATTTTAATATAAAATTATTTTTTAATTGAAAATACAGTGTATTCCCAGACAATGTTTTGTTTTATTCTTGTTTTTCTTGCAGATTTCTTTTTGATGGGTAAAATATATAAAACAAATAGATATTAATTTACAAAATAAAGGTGTGATTAATTACTTTTAAATAATACTTAGTGTTTATGAATTTAAAATCTGTTTTGTGTAGTTTAAAGTATTTTAAAAGGTGAATCTCTATTTAACGAATTTTCCATATAACGAACATTTTTTGGGATTTAGCGATTTCGTTAAATAGAGGTCCGACTGTATAATTTCTTTCTTTTATTTCTACTGGCTGAGAATTATTTTATGACGAATCTCATTCATTGGCATGAAAATGGTTTTCGGTCAGTATTCGACACTTTTTTGTCAGATTAGATTGGAACAAGACAAATTACTGTTTGCTCAATGTTTTTCATTTTTACTCCGTGATTAAAATAATATGTTTAGTATTAATCCCTTCTTGGTCGAATTTTTTTTGACATAGACTTACTCCTCTCCATAGAAGTCTAATAGTGTTCGGGGAAGGAAAAAAATTATGACGCTTTTCGCGCTAAAGTTATACACTTATAGCTCCGCAACCAAATAACATAGAGAGTTGGTTTTAGTTTCATTTAATAGAGAACTGTTGACATTAAAGATTGCAAAACAAATTTTAGAATTTGTTCTTACGGTTTAGTCACAGTCCAGCTGCAAAGTTGGTTAAAATCACTAAAAATTTCGATGACGTCACAGCAACCAATGCGCGCGCACGCAGTCTAAGGCAATTAATTCATCGATCGCGCACACTATTACTCAAGAATTGTTGAATTACGTCGAATTTCGTGCTAAACTTAAACGATTATAGCTCCGCAACCATATAACATAGAGAGTTGGTTTTAGTTTCATTTAATAGAGAAAGGTAGACATTGAAGATTGCAAACATAATTTTAGAATTTGTAATTACGGTTTAGTCACAGTCGAGTTGCGAAGTTGGTGAAAATCATGAAGAATTTTATACAGATAGAGTCACATAGTCGCTGTAGACTATCGAGTTAATAGTCACATAGAGCTACTTTAGTCACAGAAAGTCACAGATGAATGAGGTAAGTAAGTCTACGCCCCCCAATCCCAGCAGCCATTTCGCAGAGACAGCTTCCCGTCGAATTTTTTCGAATTTCCGAACCGAAAAAGCATTTTTTTATTGAATAAAATACAAAATGATTATGTTTTCGATTCAAGTCGGAAAATCTCAATGCGAAAGCATAAAGAAAGTAGGGCTGTTTTCGCCATCTCTTAGAAATATTCAGAAATACAAAAAATAATAGCGGAATATAAAGAGGCGTGTTAGTAGCGGGAAATTTACTTTCAAATATGCAATTTTTCTCTTCGTTTCATCACATGCGACGCTGACATTACGGGCATAAAAAAGCCGGGAGCGTGACGGCGACCAAGAAGGGGTTAAAATAATATGTGCAGCCTAGGCTATAACAATCAGAAAGCTTAACTTCATGGTTTAGCAAAACCTCTTTTGCAGCAACTTACAAGGCTGCGTTTATATCCCCCCCTATTTTCTCTGAAATTAATACATTTCTAGGTAATTGTAGGTAATTTTTGGTAAAACTATTAAATATTTTATTCTAATTTTTAAGTCCTGTTTTCTTTATTTATTTTTATTTCAAGAGTTCATCTGAAAATGTTATAAGGCTTTAAATATTTGTTATATTGTTTCTTATATTGCAATATTGAAATGAATACTGGGAATCAAATACAAGAAAGCAAATGTTTTTTGTATTGAAGTTCTTATATAAAATATTTTTAAATGATTATTAGGTATTGCAATGGATCAGGTATACATGCACGTATGAGCTTCGAAAAGCTGATTCATAACTTAAATTTTTTAACTTTCGATGTGCTGTATTATCAAGATTATATTTTAAGTCTTTTGCATTTTGTATCATTTCAGATGAGACCCATTATAGTAATTATAATAAAAAATATGCAAACATTTTCTGTAATTGCTAGAAGTTTATTGCTTTATGTTTGTTCTCTGAATATGCAAGAGAGTGCGAACATATTTCCAAATTTAAAAATGATTTTCAAAAATATTTGGTTATGAACCTCGAATAGAATCAATATTTTATTTTTGCACATACACGAAGTAAAATTTACTTTTTTGTTTATTTCTGGCAGGCAATTAAGAGAAGCATCGACGCATTGTTTTTGCTTAGTAAAACGAACAAAAGCGAAAAACTAAAGTATTCAGAAGCTGCATATTGAAAGCCATTTCCGTAAAATAAATTTTTTATGGAAGACCTGGCGTAATTAATGTTCTTAAGATTATGAAAATATTTCAATGATTTCCTACTTATTACTCGGAATACAGAAGAAAAGATTCTTCATAATTAACTGAACAAAACATGGCACGTCATAAAAGAAGAGAATAAAATTTTCCCGAAGCTTTTTTTCACACGAAATTGCAAAATGATATTTCCTTTTTCCTGAATAATTAAAACAGGTTAATATGTATTTTTTCCAGCACAGCAAACGCTCATACGAGGGGAAAAAATTACGAGAATTAATTTTAATGTATTAATTAAGTGCGTCTTTTAATTTGCCGTCCAGAGTTCGTGATCCAGAACACGATTTTTTTCGCTAAATATGCCTACTTAAGGCGAAAATATTTTTTTTCGCCTTATTCCCTTTGGAAAGATTCAATCAAATTGTATAATATTCATGCATTTCCCTTTTTACGCACGGAATCTCGCAACAAATTAAAATTTAAACTGAACACCGCTTAACTTGATAAATTACTTCTAATTATAAACATCTTTAACTACTTTTTTGTGAGAGATTTACAAAGAAAAAGGGAGTGGAAGGGAAAAAAATAACTTCATTGCAGTTATTTTCTTCGCCCGGTCATTATTTCACTCCGAAAATGGGAAAAAGCTTAAAAACGCATGTAATTCGATAAAGATGAAAATTAAAATGTTGTAATGAATAAAAACTGAGAACAATGAAATGGCGTAAAATTAAAGAAGAAAAACGGGCAGGAATTATTCAGCTGAATGGGAAGGAAATCAGGATAATTACGAGTCATGGGGAATTCAGCTTTGCATGCAACAAAAGTTTCAGGCTTTTTTCGCCGTTTTTGCATAATTTTTTTCGTAATGAGAGCTTTAATATTACGATGCTGTTTTGAAAATAATTTTATTGATTTCCGAATTATTTTATTTTTACGAGGCAAGAAAGTGAATTTTTCGATAATAGCGATAGCGGCATTAAAAACAAACGCATGATTTTTTTTTCGATGTATCACAGATTAGTTCTAAGACGTCAGTATCTCCAAAACAGGCTTATTTATTATAGAGTTAATGGCGTCTAATTTTAGTAATAAGGAAAAAAGAAATAATTCATTATCTGCTGTGTTAGGTATCAAATGTGCTTTCATCGCTCGAAGAGATAATTATGATTGCTATAATTACGATTAACATTATATGATTAAGATATAAGATAAGATTAAAAGATAATTATGATTGTGAAGTGATAATTATGATTATATATGTAGGAATTGTATTTTCCCCGTCTAGCTTAAAAGCGTAAGTTTAATTCCTTCCTAATAATATTTTTTCACTTTCCGTACAAGCTCATTTGAATATTGCTGTATCAGCGGAAAGATATCGAGAGATTACGATCACGTGGTCTCTTCGTGCTAATCACGTGATGCGTAGGTTTTTCTCCGTTAAAAAACCAAGTGTAATGTTTGAGTCTTGAGGAGGTGACTTTTTGAAATCCAACAGAACAGACATGCGGTAGATGTGAGCATAGGCAGCTAAGGGGTCTTTTCCCTGTTAGCACGGGGGCGATGGGCGATGGCTGTAACTAAACCTTTAAACGTGATGTAAGTTTTATTTTGCTTAAATAGCTAGCAAACCCTAAATCTCTCTTGTCTAACTTGTAAATAATAATGTGTAAATACTTTTCTCATATTATGTTCTATTAATAAATAATTTACTCCTGTTTCTCATCATTTATCTTTGGTGCATTTACCCCTAGAGTGCCCATAAGATAACAACTTCCTACAAGTTATGCTGGCTTCGGCCGAGGTGAATAATATTTCCTATAATTATTGTTGCTCAAGCCGGGATTATTTCCCCTGCAACCCGTATTTCTACATAATTTATGGCGGCTCAGGCCGTGTTCATAATAATTTCTACATATATATGAGTGATACTTATTGTTGTTTCTATCTGTAAAATTAATAAGGTGAAAAAGAAGAAAGAAAAAAATCTGGAATATTCTCCCACGACTTCCTCGCATATTTTTGCTTCCGCAACTTCATAGTAGTGACTAGTGTTAACCTGAAGTTCGTCAGTTAGTTCATACAAATTATTGCCTTACCAGTGTAGTATTCTGTACCTGTAATTATATGACTCCATTCTCTTTTGAGAATGCGTTGTCGGTTTGATTCAATTAAAAAAACCTATAGAACATTTGAGATGTTAATAAATTACCTGTCAATTTTTATAGAATGATAGCGACTATGAATGACTTAATTTTAGATTATAAGCTTTAAAATGTCCTAAGTCGACGCACGAACTGAGTTCGGGATACGCAGGTAAGGGGTTAGTAATTAGAATTTATATTTCATATACAAATATTTAACCCTTTATAGGATATAACTCCGGGAAATCTCCAAATAAAATTTTTGTGGTTATATTAAGATAAACTGATGTGGTAAATGCAAAAACATCAAAATTTTGCAGGTTCATCAATTAATTTATAAAATAAGGGGTGGTAAATATACTTACCAGAGATCGTTCAAGGGAAAGTGAAAGTGGTAAGTATACTTACCACTGAGTGTTAAGGGTACAAATATCTTAGTTCACTGGTAAGTATACTTACAGCTGAGCGTTAAGGGTACAAATATCTTAGAATGTTCACTGGTAAGTATACTTACAGCTGAGTGTTAAGGGTACAAATATCTTAGAATGTTCACTGGTAAGTATACTTACAGCTGAGCGTTAAGGGTACAAATATCTTAGAATGTTCACTGGTAAGTATACTTACAGCTGAGCGTTAAAGGTACAAATATCTTAGAATGTTCACTGGTAAGTTTACTTACAGCTGAGCGTTAAGGGTACAAATATCTTAGAATGTTCACTGGTAAGTTTACTTACAGATGAGCGTTAAGGGTACAAATATCTGAGACATTTAAGCGTGAACCGGTGATGTTTGTATTTAAAATTAATTGTTACGTTGACTTAATTGCGGATTTAAGGGAAAACTGTCAAATTCGATACATTACATTTCTGAAACACTGCAATTCACAAACTC
>BGPR01021588.1:0-26301 GCA_013235015.1 Araneus ventricosus
TCGACTTCCGTTCCGTTGTATTGCTTCCTCATTTATTATTGAAATTGAATGAAAAATATTTTTACAATAAAAGAATAAATCCATTAGTTTGATATAATATCGGTAAATATTTTAAAAAATAATCATAATCAAATTTGTCTGAGAAATTCAATAAAATTCTTTGCGTTAGGCCTTTGGTACAATTTTTTTATTACGTAAGGTTTGTTAACAAACATGGAAAGTCTTCCCACCAATGTAGAGTCTTATTGGTTGGAGAGAGGGTTTTTACAGGGTTAAGGCGGATGACTGGCAGCTGCAGCGTTACCCTTGAGTCTTGAGACGTCATCTTGTACGAATTTAGGACCATCTTTGAAGCGACTTATGCGATTTGCACGGTGACGAAGATCAGGGATCTTATAAGGTGCTGGAATCTTCTCGGATCATGTTGATGGAGAGAAGACACGCTTGAATGTAGATGATTCATAGGCATTTTGGCCTGCTAGGAGACTACATAAGGGGAGACGCCTGGATGACGGAGGGGTTGATCCATTGGGAACGACTTTAAAGTTTCTTCTGCAGTGCGAGCCTGAAGCTGGTGAGCTGAGCGCTATTGAATGTGTTGTTATTAGTTATTTGCTGACTGTTTGTGTTGCTAAATATCAAAGTGCTGAACTGTTATTACCTGTGAATTGTTGCCTATTTACATTGGTAACCTGTGCAAGAACTATTGTTTCCTGTACCTGTGCTACGTGTTTTCCTACATTTTTGTAAATAAACCTTCATTCTCCATTATCCTGCGTTTTGGACTGTTTACACCATACACCCACAGAAAGACATTTGCAACATTACTGATTTCACTAACAGAACGGACTTTTTATAGCTAGAACGCCCAGTGTGCTCTAATGAGGACTTGCTATAATTTCAAAACTAACAAAAGAGTTGCTTGAATTTTATATTTTTTACTCTAATTAAACCATAATAACTTAGACTTGGATATTCATCAAAATATATTCAGCAGAAATAATTCGACAGTTAACGGGTTAATAGAAAAATAATTTTATTTGTGTAACTAAAGATCAAGTATATCACCAACAGTACCGTGAAACGGGGATTCGATTTTCATGACTCCCGGTAGAATTTCGCGATTAGTTACATGTATTTCTCTAAAAAAAAGGAATTTCTAATTTTTTCGTCGTTGTAGGATTACTAGAGAAACGTTTTGCGGTAAAATTTGAATCAGACGGTGATTTAATATTTAATTATGGTTTTTCGAAATTTTGGTGCAAAGTTACCTCATAGGAGGGAATACTTTACAATGCTTAATTTTTTTCAGTATATTACGAAAACAAATTCTCTGGATGCAATTCTAGATCTATTTGTTGAAAGCCTGGGTGGAAATATGCAAGAAAAATAAATTTCAGAAATGTCTGCTTATAATTAACACTTTTATGTCATTGCATTCCGTCAAATCAGGATGACGTTTTTGAAATCCTTTCATCAAATTTTTGCCGTATGTGTTATTAATATATTTATCTATTAATAACACATAGATAAACCTTCAATATTAATAACACATAGATAACACCTTCTTAGTAAGATAAATGTTTATTATCGTTTTGAGATCTATATTATTGTCAGGAAAACCGAAGTCACTGAATTAGACTACAAGTTACGGCGGTATTTGCCTTCTCATTGGAGAAAACCAGGGGATTTACATGTTTAGTTATATGAAATAGCTTTCTTTTGTAACAAACCGTTCGCTTGGGGTACAAAAAAGTTTCTGCCTCTCAAAAATACCCTAAACTTGTGAAATCGCGTTAGAGCAAGCTTCTAAGGTATCTGGAGAGAACTCCATATACTTACAAGTCCCTAACTTCCTTTTATAAACCCTGGGCATATCTGAACTTTAATCAAATATTATTATTATTATTATTTAATGCAAAAATAAATTAAAAAACGAACTGGAGTTGCTGTTTATCAGAAATTTCCATGGTGCAAAGAATCCGTCCTTTTCGGCTCAAAGCTACCCCAGGTCAGAAAAAAATTAATTATAACTTAACAAAAAATATAATTGGCATTAAAAGTTACAATTGAAAGCTAGGCTTATTATCTTTCACATTTAAATGCATTTGCCTTCAGAAATGTCATTCTTTCCTCACCAGAGACAGAATTTTCAGCACTAAAAGTTTTGTTAAAAAGTTGGATCATTGTCTTTTCCTTCTGGAACTAGAAAAAAATCTCAAACCCGTACCCCTAATCAGTTGATCTCTATTTCACTTTTCACACAAATTTTTCTATCTCGTTTAAGGATTCTCATCAGTCGTCGATGGTAACGTTCTTTCAAGGTCTTTTTCCGGCCGCGTAGATGTCAGAGATTTCCATGTTTTCATCGGATACACTATCTTCACGGTACACTCTAGAAATGGTCGTATGCGAAAATGCAAATTTCATCGCTATCTCGGAGATGATATGTCCCATCTCTCGTGCGCCGGCTATAACACCAGGTTTGAAGTCGCTTAAAACTTGATAAGATGCCATTGTAGCAGCAGGAACCCATCCAAAAGTTTTTCCAGACACCTGCTGTCTTATATAGGAGCTGCTTGCCTCTTCGCGTCACGCTGATTGGTTGCATAGCTTCGTTATTTGCATTTGCCCGCCTGTGCCAGTTTTCTGGCTCTTCAGTGTATTAAACTTTAATTCTAAATTTGTTTCTCCAATATTTTTTTCCTTCCAATGTATTCTAATTATTTCGTTTTTCTGTTTTCTTATTTTGAGTATCAAAACGCAAAGTCAAAACTCTTTTCCCAAGCAGAAAGTAGAAAGAATCTTTTTTTATTATTTCCTAACACTAAATAAGAATAGTTACAAGGGCGTTAGTTTTATAATTTTGTAAAATGCCTTTTACTACAAGCATGAATGTTTATTGTCTGATCGTAAATTTAATTTACATTCTCAAGATAATCTTGAGCAATAGTTCGTGGAATCAAAACTTCAGCTATCCTATATTTTTAAACTAGTGTAAAATACTTTTTCTCCGATTTACTATTTATCAATGAATTTCTTTTGACAAAAAAAAGCTAATGCGATTCAAAATTAGGTTTTATTTGTTTGAAATGTCAGGACTAGCGGAAATGTGTTTTTACAGAGCAACACTTTAAAATATTATATTTATATCACTGTATTTTATTTATTTGTTTATTTTTTGAGAGGCCTACAAGGTTGAAAATTAAGATCAGAGTATTAAAAAATGTTTCAGGCTGCGCTCTGCACAATAAACCAGGTTTATGCAATTCAGAGTTATAAACCAATTTCTTCACATCTTTTTTATGCCGTTGCATATAAGCAAAAATAAATTATTTATCATTGCAATTCATCATCTAATTTTTAAATTGGAAATTCAATAATATTTTAATTAGTTACCGAATGAACTGCATAATTGTGAAAAAAGTATAAGATATAACTTTGGGTCACCAGTTATATTTTTATTAGATATGTTTTAGCAGATAAGAAGTCTGGTATAATAATATTATATATTGGTACAAAATAGAAATAATATATAACAAAATCTTCTAAATTATAAAATCAATAATTTTTAAATCGTCAACTTCCTATTTTCTCCTGTAAAATTTAAGGAATTTAGGAAATTTATCTCCTAATTTAGTATTAATGACTTATACACAAAATTATGCATTTTTGTATTAGTTTTTTTCCCTCCAAAAATAGCAAAAAATATCTGCCAGGAAGAAATTCCGACCTGCCGAAGCATGCGGAAGAAAACAAAAAAATCTGACCAGCAAAAAAAAATTCTCTATAAAGACATAATTATGACCATCAAAGACTCTCTACCATGAATCAAGAATACGAGAACGCGTTCACTAAAAATTTAAAAAGTGCCACTTTGGAAGTCGCAAGTATACAGAGCCAAAACCCTACATCCACCATCTGACAGGAAAAACCTAAAGACCTATTTTTTCTTCCTTTTTCTTTCTTTTTTTTAAACTGTAACTCACTAGTCACAATTTTCTGTTCTATATTACGAATGGTCCTCTAATCATGTCCTTCAACACAGAATATGTTACATAAGATGCGGATCACCACAGCAAAATTTTTACAATATTATTTACATGTATCCAAGCACTATTCTAGATACAAAAAACTATAATTTGACAATTATCTAAATATATTTTCCAAAATTTAACTCCTTGAAATTTACATTAACACAATACAGGATACAATTTCCAAACAATTAAAAGACAGCGTAGCACACAATATGTGGAACGTTACACCAAAAAATATCTAATCGAATTAAATTATAACTGATTGTGTTTCTACTAGACTGAAATTTCATAATTTAACTTATTGATTTCAGTAACTTATCAGTTTAGCAAGTAGAATTATAACAATTTTCTACTTGTTCCGAAATCAAATATTTGTTATACACTAATACACACAACCGACTTGGGAAAAAAAGCTGAAATAAACTAATTTCATTATGGTGAATTTGTTAATGTTTAATATTTTTGTCCATTGCATTGTAATGTTACCATAACATTTATATTTTTTATTTTGTAACTTGAAGAATATTCATCGGGATATTAACTCAATTAAATTTAATTATCCTAATTTTTTATGAAAATTGTAATTCATTTGTTAATTTTCATTAATTACCAAATGAATGCAGAGTTCATAAAAGAGAAGAAATTGAGTGATTAATACAAACATTAAATTTTAGGATTTTTTGAATTGGAAAGGAAATACATAGCTTAGAAAATATAACATAAGCACCTTAAAATCGCATTTTCCGATAAATCATAACTATTTACTTTAAAGTGTGTCATTTAGTGTAGAGTTTGTTTTCAAAATTCACCATCGGAACAGCAATAATGAAGCTAAAAGAAATTTTGTTTTTATTATGATTTCCTCTTCTATATATTTCCAGGAAATTACGAAAAAGCAAAGCATATTAATCTTTAATTTTTATTTTTCAGTGTAGTAATGGAGTAATTAATAAAAAAATGATTTCGAATAATTAAGTTAGATTTTCATTCTTTGTTGTTTCGTCAACAATTAATAAGAAGCCACGACAGGAAATTTGGACCTACATAATTGTGAACTCATTCCTTTCCACTGTTTTGAAAGTTCTCAAACACATTGATTCAACTTTCCATTGTAAATTACATTCAAGAGAATTTCGCATTGAAATTTTATACTGATGTGATTAAATTTTTGAATTTTTTTTAATCATGAAGGATAAATAATTAAAATTTCAGATCTTTTTTACTTGACAAAGGAACATTAGATTTTCCTCAGTCCTAAAAGGATACAATGATATTGAAATCTTATACCACAACTTTTAAAACTTAATACTGAGTTTCCTTGTAAATAAATAATAATTTGTGTCATGTTTAGATCTTGATATTTATTTATATCCTTTTAGTAAAATCTTCACATTAATGAAGTTGTTCAACACATTTTGCATCGACTGCCTCTTATATATTAGAAAATGCTCAAATGAAAGGACGATTTACTTTTTTCCACTTTGAAGATAAATTATATATTTATTAATTTTATCTAATTTGCAAAATTATGTTACTGACTGGCATGTAGTAATATCATTTAAATTTATATTTTTAAAAACATATTCTTTTTCATTTATGAATCTTTTCATACACCTTATGTTATAATTTCAGGTATTCATCAAAAATAAAATATTTTGACAAAGATAATCAATTAATATTATATAATCCATCTAAAAAGAACTCTAAAATAAACAAAAATTACTATCAGTAATTAAAGAAAAGAATGATTTGTTAATGTTTCAACTTAAACACGAAATATTATATATCGAATATCAAATTAAAAGATGTTTGTCGACATTCTAGAAAGTTTTAAAATCTCAATTCTCTAATACGATAATTTATATTAAATTTTGAATGCGAAGTATCAAAATATTTATATTAATTTGAAAACTGAATAAATTTTCAAATTAAAGCCATACGAAGATATTAAGCATCTCTAATTCTCCAATTAATTTTTTTTCTCTTCTTCTTTTACATCACCCCTACAAAAGTTATTTAAGGTATCCGACTGTGTTCGGAGACATTTTTTTGAAAAATAACTTATATATGTTTTTTAATGTTATTTTTAAACTGCATATGTTTTAAAACTAAGAAAATAATGTTAAATTAGGTTTTGAAAATAATATTTTTTTTAAAAAAACTGAAAAATTTGAAGAAAACTGACTAAAATATTTGCCTTACGCTAACAGCCATAGACAAAATCATATTCTAAATATACATAAATCCTTGTAGGAGTACATTTTTATGACAGTTATCTGTGTTATGCTCTAAAATATTTCTTGTACTTCAAAATAGTTTTGAGATATAGCTGAGCATAGCTACTAAACTGGTAATTTTTCATAAACAATGCTTTTCGTTTATATTTAAGCACTTAAAAATAATACTTGATTTTAAAATTGACCTTAGTTTTTAGAGGAAAACATCAAGCATATTACAGAAAACAATCTCAGAAAATTTCATATTAATATTTGAATAACTTTTTTGAGAAATCATTGTTACGGTCGACAGTTTTCCTCAAAAATATCATTTCTCAGAAAACACATTTAAAGTTTTCATGCAACATAAAATAATGCTTACAGTTCGGTAATAAAACACCCGTAACTCCATTTGTAATTCACGTATAGTAAAAAGTGAGACAGTTTTAGAAAGCTGTTTAAACAGGCAACAAAATTAAGTCATAATTTTGTTTTTGATAATTTCATCAAAAACAACGATTTTAAACCAGTCGGATACATTAATAAGAATCTCGAAGAATTCGTTTCAAAAAATATCAAAGTCGAATTTTATTTGAATTTCTCCAATAATATTAATAAGTGATAGGTCTCCAAATTAAATATATATAAAACGATCCAGTTTTCCTTCCTTTCACTATTTAAATAATGTCATAATTTTCTTTATTCAAACTCAGTAAGCACCCTTATATCCAGCATAAGGATTCAACAGTTTTTCCTATTCAAGTATTTTTGTTTCTATTTTTAAGAGCGACCAAAATTTTATATTGTACGTTATTGCAGTAATCAATAATAAAGACTAGCAGCACCTGCACTGCGTTTCTCGTGACGTGATTATTATTATATCTGTTCTCACAACCTGAAAGCATGAAAGTGGAAAAATTCATTTTAAGAATGAGTCCCACTACCGCCCGACATGCCACGGGCATGTCGCCTCATTCCTTCCTCCTCATGGATCCTGAAAACATTGAAGAAGAAAAATATTTCTTAAGAATTCACAGCACAGATGATATCTTTTCTTGCTTGCTTAGTTTAATTTTTAACGGGACACGGTCCATTCCCCTGTTACCCACACAGATTAAAAAAACTGAACTCAGCACTTTGTAGTTATGGTCGACCAGGTGGCGCAGATCACTACGTTTTTCATTGTCCGCTGACTAAGGAGCATCATCTTAAAGAACCCGCACTGAATCATCGGCTCGAGTGGTTCAACAATTTATTGAAAAATAGGGAGTGCATTTTGCGATTTGAACAGAACTTCACATTCTGTGGGTACATGTGCAATAGGCTTAATCAATATTGAGTTTTGGACTTGATTGGAGTGTTCCGGTTTCAGAAAATTTTATTATTATTATTTTCTTTCACTTGGTGTCATTCTAATACTCGGTTAACTGTTCTCGAGTTTTCGACTGTTTTAGGAATTGTTTTGTTTTCTTTTGAATTGTTATCTTGTCCATTGTAAATTTGTTGTTAGATCTCTTGTTTGCTTCTGCACTTTTGTGTAGTTTTAGTAATGCTTGTTGTCTCTCGATTTTTGTGTGTAACTGTTTGGTTTTAAATGCTATTGATTTTAATCTGGTTATCTTTATTTTTGGATGTGTTTTGTGTTTTGAATGTTTAGTTTTTCGCGTTTTTGCTCTTTGAGTTTTTGCTTTTTGTGTTTTGCATTTTGTGTTTTTGCTCTTAATCTTTTTGCGTTTTGCACTATATCTTTTGTTAATCATTGTTGTAAATGATTATTTTTAAATTGTTCTGCTAATCCCTTGGGGTTCTTTGTAAATTCTGTTATAATGTAGTTCATTTCCTCTGTTTTATGTTTCCCCTCCGGCCTGTGGAAGGCCTTACACTCTCTTGGGTAGGATGGGCTGGGGAGGGTTGTAAATAAATAAATAAATCTTTTCTTGCTTGAAATGTTTCGTGACAGAGCTTCGGGACACACAATATTCGCTGTTCTTCCGTTTGGAGCTAGAATGTGCAGACTGTAGGCTTTTCCAATTCTTGAACAGCCGACATACAGTTGACCATGAGAGAAACATGACTTGAGAAGAACGAGTCCTACAACATTTAAATATTGTCCTTCTGCTTTTCTGATGCTCATGGTGAAACTTAAACGAACACGGAACTGGAGAGATTTAAATTAGAATGGGAAATCCGAAGGGATATCGGGATTCAAGGAATTAAAGCATTCTCACCTGCGGCATGTCCAGTCATATTGTGGCTTGAATGATATTCGGCCTCAGTTTCTTAATACAGAGTCTTGTTTCATTGCAAAGTGAAGGTGGATGAAGATTCCTGAGAAAAAATATTGGTGTCCAATCTTTAGCTCTAATGTATGTGAATGTACTCCAGGTGTTCATAAACTCTGTTGAGTAGTTAAAAGTCTCGTTGATATCACATGCAGTGTCGATAGATTTGTAAACTTGAACACTACTAGGCAATTCTTGTAAAAGTCTTTAAAACGATAATTGGTTGCTCTATTTGATGGTGCATCGAATGTTTTTCTACGATCCTTATTTCTCATAAATAGGCCAAAAACGTGCGGAAATTCACCGAAAACAACAGAAAACATTAAATAAAAATTTTCTAGATTAAATTTTAAAATCCTGGCTTCGAGGTACATTGAGCAACCATCACGACTACCTGTGTGCCACATTTCATGGTTGTAAATACGATAGATTCGCCTGAACATCGCGCGCAAACACACACACAAACACTGCCTTTTATAAGTATTGATGAAATTCATAAAAATGTGAACATGCTTTAAATTGATTGTTTGCTTTTTTAATTATAAGAATGTTTTTATTAACTTTCTTTATAAATGTTGATGTTTTGCAATATAATATATATGAATTTTGATATGAATCAAGATTCATTTCTGAAAACTTGATACTTTGTATTATTTACATTGCATGTATCAAGCGCTAAGTTCGAATCAGTTCTCTCTTTAATGCACATATTTTTGAATTCTGTTTTCTTTGAGATCGTGCAATCATTTTTTTTTTAAATCGGTTAGAAGAAACTCTTAAATCAGCTAGATTCCAAATGGGACGATAGTAATTAGCTAAATTGTTTGGTTAAAAATTTAACAGTGATTATCCTGTGATTATTTAAATCGTATGATTAAAATTTAACAGTCAAACAAGCCTTAAATATCGTCTGAAAAGCGATAACGAGCAATTATGGCAAACCTTTCAAAAAATTAGGCTTTTATTTTAAGAAAAAATTTCGAGCTACAGCAATAGTAACATGAAATTTAATATTTTCTAAGTATCCTCAAGTCATAACATTAGAAACTCATTCATTAACTCTTGGAAAGTTAAATCAAATGTGAAAATCTGAAAATATAAGTGTTTGCAGAAATCGATTTGAAGTGTCTTAAGTTAAACCCAAATGTATTTAAATCCAACCATCAGAAAGGAAATGTTCTATTTGCAATCATTTCCCAACTGTAGTAATTTTTATACCGAAAGAATTTTGAAACTAATTAAATTTAAAATATAGATATTTATCATTCCTATTAAAGTCTGAAGGAAAACAAACGTATCTATGCCCGGCTATCTTCTCACGAAACGCTGAATGATGGAACGAGCCGAAAGTACCAAAAGATGGGAAATAATCCACCGAATCCATTTTGAACATTCCAAAATTATAATTAGTTAAAAAGATATTAAATAAAAACGTCAAAATGAATGAATTCACGTACTGCCATCTATTGGCAGCATGGTGAATTCATTCACGGCGGATTCTTTTTTTCCCCTATTATTAATTTCCGCATCCGGTGTTGCATTTTTTCCTTTATTTAACGGAAGTTGGTATTTCTTTTTGAGCGAGCTTCTGTGTTTGGATTTATTAACAATGGAAAACAAATAGTTTTAATGCTTTTTTTTTCTTTTTTTGTATTAAAGTGTTTAACTTCGTAGCGTTTGTTAGGGAAAGTAAGTGACAATATTTGTTGATTGTAGAGAAAAACGGAGGCGGGGCATATGAAAATATGTGGATCCCAAGGTCTCACGTGACCTCACTTCTCTCCCCTCGGGAATATCCTATTATTCGTGATAGCCCGTGCAACGCTGGGCAACACAGCTAAAACTTAATTAAAATTGCATACTCTTTTGCAAATCCACACTCAGTTCCTTTATAAGACCTTTTCCGTATATTTTTATGTAATTTACTTGTATCTTGTCAGAAATATACGATCCCGAAGATATAAACCAAACATGAAGTACATTCCGTGACACTAAGAATCAGTCACGATTCCGGGATGCCAAATTTTTCTACGAATAACGTTCCACACGTGTCCCTAATTGCCCATTGATGGCCGTATCACATTCTTTTCTCCAATTAAATCCTCTCTGAAGAGGATCGATATAGGATAGATGACGGAAGCAAGAGTGGGTAACGGGAGAGGATGCAAAATGATGGGCTTTACAGAAAGATCTCTTGAGATAGAATTTCACTACCCCGAGCGAAAAATACTCGTCCACCAGTAAATAATCTTCTGATGAAGCACACAGATCCGTGGTAACTTCTGGAGTCTAATATATGCCATATTTTTCTTTACTGTCTGTAACGTTCTTCCGCGAGTGGTCATGTGTGTCTTCACAAGTACTGTCCTCAGGGCTATTAGCAGGAATGGCTGGGATGAAAAGATCGAAGAAGAATCCCACTTCTAAGACAGTTTCTCTGAAATTCTTCGACAGAAACTATTTATCGTTCATACTTGCCTATTTTGAATGATTTTCCCAAAGGTTATTGAATTTTCTTCTGGCATCGTTCGAAAAGCTGAGTCTCCATCTGAAATGGAAGAAAGGGTCTTTTTAAGAAAGTCAGTTCTAGGTTGAATTTGAAGTGAAAAGTAAAGCACATGCCTTTGCATGCACTAGAGTGTTTATAAATTGAATGTTTAAGTTTGATACAGGGCTCTGTAAAACTATCTAATAAGATAATAAATGTCTTAATAATTCACATCATTGACGCACCCATTTTGTCTTTCTGATAAATAAAAGCATATCATTTAAACTTGCACGATTTTAGTCATACAATACAATATGACTTTTTCTAAATTATGGGTCTTGCAATAACTAAAAACTAAAAGCGTCGACTATGCGGGTTATTTCAATTTTATTATATCATTAAATCTCTTTCCAATGCATTTTTAATCACATTATCGCACATATCAAATATAAATAATTGTGCCGCCATGGAACTCAAATATAAACAAAGGTATACGAGACCGTAGTACTTCAACGAACATCATTAAAGTTGTACCATAATACTTTAAAAGATATACTTCCAATAAACTCTTAGGAAAAAGAACAATAATTTTTATTGCAAATTTAATGAAAAATGATCAACAATAAAATATTTTTATGCCTACAAAGAAATTTTTACAATATGAGTTTGAATGAATCATAGAACGCACTCATTCTTAGAATTGTATTAAACACTTTTAAATGAAGATTATTAAATGCATTTGGTTTCTGTGAGCATTTCAGAGAATCAGAGCGGAAGCTACTTGTTACCGTTTCATTTTCATCTGCAATAATTGTGTTTTTTTCTCTTTACTCGGATTCGCTTATGGATGTACACCTCTCCAATTATTCTCAATTATATTTTTAAAATATCATTATACCTTTCATTTAACATCCAAAATTCGACTTATATGACAAAAAAGGTTTATAAATACTTTTAATATTTCAAAATAATAAAATATTCATATGAATATATTCCCCTAAGTACTTTTGATTGAATAGAAATTCATGGCTAGTATATTAGATGCAATTGTATGATAAAGCATAAGGATTCCATTAAAAATCTAGGTTTCAAGTGTGAATGCATGCTATTAGGCACTAATAAAAGAAATACGATTTTATTTCGCGCTTTCTGGTTTCTTTTGTGAAAGCAACACTCTTTAATAATAAAAAAGTATATTTTGCTATAAAATTCAGGAGAATAAATTTTTATTTAAGTATATGCCTCTTAATATTTGATGCAAACTAAATGCAATTTTAGCCATCGGCAGGATTTTGTTTTTCATCAAATCAGTTTGAATTACTATTTGCTTAAATACACACCTTTTATCATACCATAGGAATAATATATATCATTGTTAATGCTTCCATGTGATAATACATCTTTATCTTCTGAAGCTAAATATGTCATATATGCATTTGTAAATAAGTTGCTCTATTTTACATCTCGACAAATATGATATCTTGCCAAAAAATTTAAATATGGGAAATAAAAATAATCATTTCAAGACAGTTATACATTATAAGTTTAAAAGAGAGTATTTTCTTAACATTAAGTTGAGAAATCAACGATAAAACTATTCTGAAAATCTAAATAACAAATACTGCTATTTTTCAGACTTAAATTACAAGCAATTTCTGAAGCATGGAACCGTGCTCGAATGTTACATGTTTCAAATATTTATCAATATTTTATGGATGCTTATTATTTGTTTATTAATAGTCTGATGCAGATTTATTTTGAAAAAGAGTGTCATTTGAAAAAAAATTTAGATGATTAAAAGTTTGTTACCATATGTCAAAATTATGCGGTATTCTTTCACAACACAGTTTTGCAGGAGATTGCCATAATAATTTCAGTGCACGACAGCAATTTAAAGCAAAGGTAAATCTTTATCATCAAATTATTATGAGATATTTTTTGCTTAAATATAAATTATAAATAACACATACGAATCCTTTCGCATTCTTCATTTGCAACATAATCTAATGTTTAATGTCTCATAAAACCTAGATCCAATAGGATCTTTCCTTTAATTTAAGTTTGTCCTTATCTGTGTCGGTAACGGAATCGTTTTTTAAGTTGATTTGAATATAAAACTTCGAAGAAGTTTCTTTATTTTGTATTTATTCTTTCAGATATCATTAATGCCATTTTATATCAATATTTTGCTCAATTACAAGACGACTATAAGCAATATAGTGGAAATTTTCATGGTGTCCAAAATGTAATTACAAAATAAGGCAGGCATACAAAATCCAGTCATTTTTAGAATAGAGTGGAGTTACAAACTGAAACGACGACCGCCACAGGGGATTTTGTTCAATGAATTATGCAAAAGTAAAGGATAGATAAGATTTTTCGTTGTGTCGGTAACGGAATCGTTTTTGAAGTTGATTTGAATAAAAGACTTCGAAGAAGTTTCTTTATTTTGTATTTATTCTTTCAGATATCATTAATGTCATTTTATATCAATATTTTGCTCAATTACAAGACGACTATAATCAATATAGTGAAAATTTTCATGGTGTCCAAAATGTAATTACAAAATTAAGGCAGGCATACAAAATCCAGTCATTTTTAGAATAGAGTGGAGTTACAAACTCAAACGACGACCGCCACAGGGGATTTTTTTCAATGAATTATGCAAAAGAAAAGGATAGATAAGATTTTGCGTTATATCAGAGCATTTGTCTTCTTAGTAAGCTGATATTTTTTGTAAAGTATATAAATAGTTTTTAATTTTTCAGATGTTAATCTCACAATTTACGTGGTTTGAAAGTTAGTCTTTGTTTCTGCTTTGCATATAAATTTATGCAGGCTAGTGTTTATATATCTTACTATTATAGCACTGAATTGCATATAAACATCATCTTGATTCCTGTGAAAAGAGTTTAACTCTATGAGCCCGAGGGAGCGCCAAAGCGTCACCGTCGACTGAGGACGACGTCGGGCGCTTCGGGGCGGTTGGGAGAATTTTAGGGGAGTAAGGAAGTTCCCGAGGCCACCCAGGCAGATTATCTCAGCGGGGTGGAGAGTCTTCTGACAGTGAGTGATATGCGGTTTTGTCAAGTCATTCCGTCGGAGCGTAGGGAAAGAAGGAAGAAAGGAACATTTATTTACTAGATCAAATTATATTTATCAGAAGCAGAAAAAATAAATCCAATTTATATTTTTTATACATTTTATTATGATCTATATAAGGAAATTGTTAACTTGCTTTATGCAAAAGATAGTGGAACTGTTCATTTTAGTAAAAAATATTAAGAAAACTCTTCCCCTTTTAGGTGATTCTCTTATAGGAACTCACCATTGCAAATGGTTCTCATGACACGACTCTCGGAAAAATTTCTACAGATCTTCATCGATCATGATCTCTAGAACCCAAAACCACCCTTCTGTTAAAGTTTATATATATATATATAGGTATATATATATATATATATGTATGTATAACGTTTTTCCCATGTTATCTAGTGAACACGATAACTGGAGTAATTTTGATGTAAATTTTAACTAGCTTTGGGATATGTTGTAATGATATGAAAATCTCGGTCGAGTTCGTAGATGGCTCATCCAGCTCAAAGGGGGGTGGAATGTGGGGGGGAATGAAAATTTTCATTTTCCCATAATTCCTTTTACATAAAATAGAGTAGAAAATTCAAATTAGGCGAATTATTGCCTTGTATCATAACAAACAATTTTTGAATTTGAATTTTTTCTGATAGCTACAATTGTTGAGTTATGGAGCTGAAAGATTTTCTCCCACCCTTCCCTCCTTTCCCTACCTAAAGTACGTTTTAACTCTAAGCATAAGACCCTCTGATTGGAAGTTCTCTCGTCATTTCAGTAGTCCTCTTCCACCCCTCTTCATTCTTGTAGCTCCAATACTATAGAGAATAGAGGGCAAAATGTTCTACTTCCCTTATTATTAGTAGTAGAAGAATGTATATAATTCGTTTTGGCCCGTGTTATTTTGTAAACACTTGATAACTATAGTAATTTTGATTAGATTTACTGGCGACATATTAGTTGGTGGGTTGATGGTAAAAATCTCAGGGTCCGAGCTTCACGGATGGCCAACCAGCTCAAAGGGGATGGAAATGGTGGGGACTGAAAATTTCATATATTCCCATAATTCCCTTTCAGATTTAAGATAGAAAGAAAATTCAAAATTAGGTGAATTTAGTTTGCCTTACACAACAAACAACTCTTGCATTGAAACTTTTGATAGCCACAATTTTTGATAGTATGAAAAAAAGCTTCATTTTCAATCCCCTCCTACTTCTATCATTTCCCATAGTCCTGTTACGACTAAGATAGAAAAAAAATTTCACTCAGCGAATTATCACCTTATGATAACGAACAACTGTATACTTAAAAGTTTTGTCTGCTAGAATTGCTTATAAGTTATAGCTTGAAAAGCGTTTCAATACCTTCCCCATTATCATCATTTCCCATAGTTTCGTTAAGATTGAAGATAAAAAAGAAAAAATTTAGTTGAGGGAATTTATCACCTTATCATAACAAAACCACACTTTTATATTGAAAGTTTTTTGACAGCAAGAATTACTTAGAAGTTATGAGTTCCCATCAACCGCATTCACTTTCACTTTTTATACGGTATAATATATAATTAATTTATGACTAATTAATTTATAGTTAATATCTTTGTTAAATTTTGTTAATTATAACTGTTAATTGATATACCTGGCTTTTCACCGGATTAAAATGTTTTTATGTTTAATATTTTCAAGGTAAAAATTACTATTGTATAAATATTATAATACACAATTTCCTTTTCTGATCTAAAACGCTTTCAATTAAAATGAGAATATCAATTGAACCAGACGATTTTTAAAAACATCCGTTTTCTTCACACGTTATTATTTGTTATATAGGTACTTCAAATTTTGTTAACAATTGTTAAAGTCAATGAAAGGTTTTAATGAATATTTTGAAACAATTAAATTAACTATTTAATTATTCATTAATTTAAAGCGTGAAAATAAATCAATAGCTGGTCCCGATATAAATTGTTAAATCATCTACTTTTAAAATTTTCTTTTAGCATTCTTCCTTCTGGAAACAGATCTTCGTATTATTTTTGATCAACAAGAATATTGTTATAAATTCAGTTTAAAATTAATTTTGAAAAAAATATTAAAATGAGAGAAACAAATTTATGGAAATGAAAGACATCGCGGAGAAACGCCTTGCTTAATTTTTAATTAAGTGAAATTTTAAGCATCTTTTAGGCTTTGAAAAGTTGAAGGTGACCTTTCTCTTTTCTTAAATAAAAAGTTTTAAAAGTTTGATTGAAATCAGTCCAGTGGTTTAGGAGGAGATGTGGAAAATGCTTACATAGCCACAGTGACTTTTATTTAAACTAATATAATTATTAGATAATTATAAGATAAAGATTACTGGCATATAGTATGAGCCATGAAAAAGGTTTTAGTGAGGTTTTGTAACAATTAATTTTTAACTTTAATTAAGTAAATAGTTAATTTTAATTAATCAAATAATTTTAATAGTTAATTTGATAATAGGTTTTTTGACAGAATACTTTAATTTGATATTTAACTAAACATGGCGGGACCATGATTTGTTTAATAAAATCAATATAAAGTAGCCAAAAACGATAGATATTTAAATAAGAGTTTCCTTTATCCTTTTTACTATTGAAAAATATATCCTTAACTTATTTGGGATTTTCTGCCTGAGTATTTGGTTTTAAATTTACTGTTCAAATTGGCTGCATTCATATCCTATGCTTTAAAAACACGTATTAAATTTGCCACACACAATGTTTAATAATTTTATTCTCTTATATGTTAAGAATTTAGTGACTATTATCTCTGTAACCAGGGAGTTCTCTAAATGAGCACATTTTAGTAGTATTTAAGTGTTTCCATGTCATGTGATTTTACCATATGACAAAGTAATGTTCGCACAATTATATTGTAACCTAGATTAAATAAATAAATTTTTAAATCTAGAGTCTTTCTTCATTTGTGCCAAGAGTCAATTTCTTGATACTGTTTTAGATAGGCTGGCTTAATGTTATCTAGGAGATATTTGCACTGCTGAGATGTTTATTTCTTTAAGACTCCTACCTGTTGAATGATTATGTGTTGAGATATAAAAAAATTGACCAATGTACTGACCGATAAATCTATCATAACTTTTTGGAATGAAAAATGGAATGATAAAACCTTGATATAGCAGAAAATCAAATGACATGAAAACAGAATCACAGCGTAAATATTGCAATGCGTAGAAACAATAAAGTCATAGGCTATGTCTGTATTGATCAATATGTAATATTTCATGACTTTTGTAACATTAACGTAAAGGAATCTACCTTTGCCTTCAAGCTTGCCGAAAAGGGATTTTTAAATTCTTTTATTGACACTGATCAATTCACACATTTTTTCGAACAGAAATCTTTCAGATCAACTTTTCTTCCTGAAAAGTAAATTTATTTACTTACTCATTTATTGTTTTTGTTTGTATTGCTACAAGCAAATTTTACCAGAGAAAATAATTTAGATTCCATAAAATTGTCGATTACCGTTTTTCTCAACTTGATGATTTGTACATTTTGCGGAAATACGGTGACCATTAATTACTGTTAAAATCAACTGCTGAAAAACATAAGTTAAAAACTGCAAACAAGACTTCTAAATAAGATTTTGAAATAAAGATAAATTCTAGACATATTTAAATTCAATTAAAAAAACAATTATTGTTTCAATGATTGTAAAATTAGGAACCGCTTGAGATGCATCTGATTTTTAAAAAACTTTCCTGGTGTTGTGCGAGTTCTAATTTTTTGCTGAAAGTGCTATATTGAATTTAGTATATACTAATTATGAAATTAATCAGAAGATATTAAATTTGGCTTGTCAACTGATAATTTGATATGCTGTCAGATATGCACAACAGAACGGAGTTTCATTACGGAGTACCGCGAGGACGCGAAGCGTCCGCTGCACATCCACATCTAGCTAATGAATGGGCTTCTAATTAAATTAACGTTTAAAAAATTCGAATAAGGGATTTAAAATTAGATGAATTAGAAAAGGGGGAGCTAATTAAAGCAGGGGGAACAAGTTGAGTAAGAAATTTTAGCGGAAAACACTGCGAAACGCTAGTGTGGTGTGGAATTTTGGTATAAGGGTGTTTTCCGTGTCCGGATCCGTATTTTCATTAAGGTTACAGTGCTGCAACTAGGAGAGACTGAAATAGAAGGCAAATATGGTCTAAAAAGATGGAGAAAAACGAAATTTAGCAGGAAAATGGCGATGGAATGAATTCTCGGAAATAAACGCGAGTTTGCACAACGTAGCGGTTGAATGAGGTCGAAACATAAAACTTTTTGAGGATTTTACAGGTCCAGATTTGCAACGACTGTGCTTACACCCCGACGTCTTTTAATTATCGGGAAAATTTTATATGTGTATTCCAGTATCGCTCTGGGTCTCTTACGAGGACTCGGAACAGATATGCACAAGAGTATCTCTTAGTCTCAGTAAGATTTTTCGCTTTATATGAATAAAATGATGAACATTTGAGCTCTAGATAGTACAAATTTTTCTCACTAGGAATGCATTTTTTGTTTTAATTGTGTTTTAACTGCAAAACAGAAGATATATTTTTTAAGACTCCATAATTGCACGGAGATTCTCTTGGTGTTAGCTTTACTTAATTACCTTCTCAGAAGTGAAAATTCGCAGGGGGAGAGAGAGGTTACGGTCTTTAACCTTTTATACTGTCGCACGGCATTTTAAAATTAGAGATTTATTTTTAAATATTAAACTATCAATATATTTCATTACAAAAATAATAAATTTTAATAATGAAATTTTAAACCTTTTCAACAACGGTATTTACAGTTTTGCTAGCCACAAACGTCACATTTAACTGTGCCTCACAAATACTCAAACGAGGTTAATTTGTCACAAAGTTAGTATAATACATGGCTTACCTCGTTTTACAAGACAAGTAAGAAACAAAACAACTTCCTTCTTTTCTTCATATTTAAAAATGAGCTTGTAATTTAAAGATATTATTTTCAAAATATATTTTTGTCTAATTAATCGAATTACTTCATTCTTTAATGTGCTGTAATTGCGTTTCTTTTCATGAAATATTTGAAAAAATAAAATAAATTAATTTCAATAACAATACAACGTTAATTAAGGTGTTGGGGGAGTATACACATTGCATACTTCAATAAATCTGAATAGCCAACCGATATTCGAAAAAGAAAGTTACGACTCTTTTTGTTTATAATTCATTTTTTCCTTTACTTTTCCAACATAAACACCGCATTTTTCTCGCATTGATATCTATAAAAACTTATCTTGAGGGTAATTCTCTCATTTTCTTGGTGAACACTTATTTAGAGTTGTGCAAAAATAAGATGACATATCTTTGAGATATTGATGATTAGCGATTGTTTGCTGAAAAAGACTGACTGCCTGGATGATAAAAGAAGGCTGTTTCAGAAAGCATTGCTTGTGTGTTCACAATTCTCCTAGGAGCTCCCGAGATAAATGATTCCTTTTCTTTATAAAATGTCTGAAGTTAAAGAATTTTCCGAGTGATAAAAGCAACCACCTTTACCCCTGACGGATTTGTTGCTTTTTTCATAGTTTTTAGCTTATTTGTCCGCTCTATAAGTGTGTTTCTACTAATAAGATCTACTTACAAGAATTATCTGTCAATTGCATAAATGAATAATAACTGGTCAAAGTTTATGTTTTCGCTTTCTTTTTAAAATAAGCCAAATTTTACAGCACAGACCGTGTGAGAACCTACGAAAATTTTAATGACTGGGTAAAAAATAATTCTTTGAAAGCATTTAGATAAACTAATCGAGATTCCTCCTAAACTGATAGAGTAGAATTCTTATCAGTAGCCCGAAAAGCATTTCACTCACAAGACTTTGTCCAGTACCGATAGTTCTAACCTCAAATGACCATCAATGGCTCCCCTTTCATTTTTGACAAATGACCGCTCAGTGGGCGTCCCCCTTTCTGGCACTGCGGTGAAGGAAAGGACGATTCCATTCTGTTTCTGTGAACGAAAAATTACCCCGGGCTTTGAGGCAACCAAATTCTCTCTCCAGCCGGGCTCAGAGAGTTAAACCTATTTTTAACATTGAATCTAAATAATTATTTAAAAATAGGATGCTGGAGAGGTATAGAGAATATATTGATGATATTAAGTGATTTTTTTTAAAGATTTTGTCATATTTCCGATATAAATTATTGATTTTCAATGTTTAATATTCTAAAATTTTTAACTTTCATAATATCCCTTTCCTTGTGCTTTTTTCCCTTACCCTTTCTTTTAGTGAAATTAAAATTGCCATCAAATTAAACACTTCAACTACTTTGTAAGAAAGGATTTTTTTAATACTGAAAGATACAAACTCAAAAGTCAGTTATTTTAGAATGGTGAATTCCTTCATTTAACAAACTAGAAAAATACATATATATATATATTCAGAGGAAACCAACAAATATTTGATTTTCGTTAATATCCTAACCTTTGATGTCCTGATATAAAGGGATTTCAAATATGTATTGTTTCCAAGATCACATAACCAAGTAAAATAATTAAATATCATTTATGACCGCAAAATTTTAATTTGCTAGCCTTTGCCTCAAAGCAAGATTAGCTTAGTTATATTTACGACCCGGTTTGAAGCAACAAAAGGACTATTTCGCGACGGACTTCGTCATTTTGTACTGTGGTCAGATGACGAGGAAGACACCTGAAGCAGCACCCCCTCTTCAAACTTCTAAACCATACCAGCGTCAGAAGATTTGTACAAGGCGAATTTAACGTGCAACCTCAAAACAAGAGGTAAACCCACATGTACCTTCTTTATGTTCTTAATTTGTTTAATATAATGCTAAATTGCCTTTGAAGATATTACGGAAGCTCTGACGAAATCTAGTGCATTTGGAAAAATAAGTTAATTTATAGTTAACCACTTTTAATAAATAATAATTATTTTAATAAAATGAGATTTAGAATTTCATTATTACAAAATAATGTGTTTTAAAACTATGAGAACGCCGAAGGTTAATTACAGGAATATTAAGTTATGACGAAATAATTGGAATGTTGAAGAAAAACCGATTGATTGCAATTTAAACGAATACTTTTATTTACTTCTTTTTACACATATAAAAAGGCTCAATAATTAATTTTCGATATCAGAAAATAACTTCTTTGAAATAGCGATGAATTTCCTTATGATAGTCTTTCGAAACAAACATATTCAGACTCGAATTATTAGACAAAATGAAATGCTAAATAACCCGAAATAAAAGAGAACAGAGAAAAGAGAACAAAAAAAATTCTCATGGGATTGAGCGTCAGTCTGTGAGCCTCCTAAGACAACACTGTCGATGGAGGAGAACGATGTTTATGTAATTTTTTTCATGCAAGTTGGTAAACAGAATAAAAATAATATAATTTATTCACTCATAGAACGTAAATTTTATTGAGCTAAAGATATGTTCTTTTCCTCTGATCGCATCAAATTCAAATAGAGTCAAATTCTTTAGTGAATTCTTGATATAGTTTCGAAAAAGGAAATGTTATAAAATGCATTTGCAAATATTTTATGCATTTATAAAAGTACCTAGTAAAACAGAATCATATAAATATGTATAGCATGAAACTTATTTCACTATTTATATTACTTAGTACAGAAAAAAATGCATTAAATAAGTTTTAAAGAACTAACGAATCTGTCTTTTCAAATTATAATCACTACAATTTTCCGAGCTTTTAAAATTTTATCCTAAATTCTTAATGAACTGAATGATATAATATTTAAGAGAAGTTAAAAATTTGCTTCTTTTCAAATTGGACGCAATTCGGCAATCAGTCTTAATATCTGTCCATTACTCTTGCAATCCGAATCAACGTCTTACCCTTTCTGAGTAATCTATCTCCTCATAGGAAAATGAATAAATAAATGAATCAAATGAGAAAAGGAAATTTAAAACAATAAAAAAAGAACAAGCATTTTAATGCGTCTTAGGAAGGAATTAGTATTTATAGTACTTTCTCCAATTATATATATTTAATTTTCGCCGTTTCATAATTTTTATTTAAAAAAAGTGAATAAAGAATTTAGATTTGTTTCCGGTGTTGCTATAAAAACAATATACATTTGGTTTCGATACAAAACATCTGCTTCGAACAGGAATGGTTTTCATATCCCAGATTTTCAATTTCGTCGAAATCTATAAGAAAATAATGAAAAATAATATTTGAAAACGAAAAAAAATTATCCTATGTTTTAATTTCTCTTATTCGAAAATATGCTACAACTCTAAATGTAATTACACCTCGAGTGTTTATCATAAATAAAAATTTTCTAAAATATCGTCTTTGTTCGCTCCTTGGCGACTATTTAACGAATGGGAGCTCATATATTAAAATAATTAAAATTCCATTAAATGTGAAGCATTGTATAAACTTGAACTTAGTGCATTTGTTTCATGGAATATAAAGTGAATAAAATTTAGATACTTTAAAATTTATAAAAAAACATTGCTTTATTATTTCAAAAGATTTTAACTCCTGTAAGTATAGTAAAAATCGAATATGGCACCTTAACTGCATTGCAAGAACTGCACTCATGAATAGAATTATGGCATTTTTAGAAATAGTCGCTTAACAAAGACCACCACCTATCTCAATTTTTTTTAATTTCAAAGAAGAAGGAAATACTCAAATTTTCACAACCAACAACGTATGTATCCGAATTTTTTCACGTACGATATGAACATAAGACCGAAAGCTGCAACTAGATGTGATAAAAATTTCAGAAATATTCTTTATCGGTTGTGAAAAATTGATTATTTCCTTCTTCTTTAAAATTAGAAAAAATTGAGACTGGCTGTGTTGCCTGTTATGCGATGAAATATAAGCTACATTGCTATACATTATAATTCGAAACAAAAATGAAAAGTAATCAGAAAGCATTTCAAGTGTTTTGTGGACTCTTAGTTCAATTAATACGAGGAAACATTGCAAAACAGAAGGCGTCATCCTATTATATATATATATATATATATATATATATATATATATAACAAATAATTCAACATTTATTGATTTTCATAACATTGATACATATATATAATAATTTATTCAAGAAAATTCTTCGGTTTGGTGGATTATTAGCAAGTTTATTAAATATTAAATATTTTTGAACATGTAAAATGAAATTTTAAATCACCATAACTCGCACTAGATATATAATTACCAAAATAAAACGCTAAGACGTGAAAGAATATCAAATTACACAAGCGAGCGCGCGTCTTAACCCTTTGAACGGCAAAAATATTTCAGCTGAATGCTTTGAAAACGGCCTCTCTGTAGCTAAATGGTGAACGCAAATGTTTCGGAGCCGGTTTTCGGGTAATAAACAGACAGCAACTTTCTACGCCGGAGCCGGTTTAAGAGTAATAATCGAAGAACGACTTTCTGCTAAGGAGACGGTTTTAGAATAGTCATCAGAGAGCGACTTTCTACGTTCCAGCCGGTTGAAGGGTTAAACTTTACAACAGAAGCATAAAGCAGTATGAAATCACCTTGAAACCCCTCCTGTCCGGTTCAACTCCTACTTTAATCCTGAAGGGAGGGGTCGCATGAAGGAATAGCAATGACCTTCACTCAGTCATGATACCGAATCTGAGAACAGGGTATGATAAATCCCTTTTGTCATAAAATTTGCGCAGGCGCGCCCGCTGAAGGTTAAGTTATTACGAACCAATATATTACGAAACACACATCACGACAAATTCTGGAGATTCATTACTGAATCACTCAATGTGCAGGATAGAAGTCCATAAAAGAAGAATAAATCAGATTATTAGGCTTCCTTTTCGTGCAATTAATAGTCTTTTATTATTGATTTTAGTTGAATACATTTTGAACTGGACATTCAAAAATGTTTTAATTAATAAGTTTCGGCAAATAACATTTTATTAAAAATTAATTAATTATTATTTATTAAAATGAAAAATTATTATTTTTTTAAATAGAAAATTTTAAAAACTCTGATTTTTTTAGCTTCTAAATCATAATTTAGGACTCCGTTCCCATTTTGAAGAGTTCTCATTTTTTGATATTCGTACTTTTTTTAAAAAAAAGTTTTTTGGTCACTTTCATAAAAATAAAATTCTTAAACCCGTGACTGAATATCACAATTTTCATGCTGTTTTAAGAAGCCAGAATTCATTTGTAATTCTACTTTTTGGCTGCCAAGAAAGCGGTATTGTATGAATGCGAATTTTTAAGAAAATATTTAAGATTTTAATAACTGTTTTATTCATAAAATTTCTGATGCGATTCAAGTTTACAGTAAAACACTTCACGGTTATTAAAGCAAATTTATTTACTATACTAATATTCATTATTAAAAAAACATACTGAAGCACTCACTAACTAATAAATATAATTTATAAACCAATTATTGATTAAACCAATTAATCAACATGTAAACCATATTATGGAACTGTAACTGTTCAAATTCAGCTTAAACTATATTTCGTGATTAGTATTTTTAGGTATTTAATAAATAATGCTAAGAAAGTCCTTGGATTTACTTCAATTGAAATTTCTCCATTTTTATAAAGTGTCTTGTTTTTAATGAATTAGCTTCTGAAATCCCAAACTTCCATTCAGCCAGTTCGTAATAGTGCAAATAGTAATTATCATATGCACATGCAATAGAAAATCTGATTTTTTTTGTGTGATAAATGAAGGAGAATATAGCCGTCATGTCAAACGCAGATATAATAAAAAGAAACATAGAATATCAGGGCTTGTCTCCAACAGCATTATCTTTTTAACTTCTTGCTATATGATTTAATAATAATTAAATAAATTTTAATTTCTAAAAATACCCAAATTTAGCAAAGAACTCTGTAATTTAAATATTAGTTTCCTAGCCGCCTTCGGCGACCAGCTTGATCGCCGTGAATGTGATTTCAATTGAATCTTGCATTATTTTATATTCATGGCTCTCTTAAAAACGGAATTTTAAACTTCAGATTATGGTAAATATATTTCCCCCATGTGCTATTAGTGACCTTGCACCTGTTCTGTTCATTGCCAATACAAATACCCGTAAAGGAGTCAAATAACTGACCATGTCCTGTAACCTACAAATTCACGTTGAGGCAATATCTTCACTTCCTTATTCCTCTCTAAAAATATGCCTTTGATTTCAATATTAAAATGACGCAGCACATTTTATGTCCAGAGGCGTGTTAGCTGGATTAAAGCATGCTGAAAAAAGAATGAAAATATAACAACCATAACCATGCAGCTTGCTAGATATATTTTTTAATATAAGCAAAGCAATATCTTAGATAGCTTGGTTTACAGATTTCACAAAAATTTTGATGAAATAAAATAGGAAAGCAAAATGTATTACACTGTAAAAAAAATCCCGTAAAATTTACGGTTTTAAACTGGCAGCTGGGTTGGTTGTGCAAAACCGTAAAAGTTACGAAGTAAATCCGTAGGCACAACGGTTTTTTACCATACAGGAACAAGTTTTTCCCGTAAAAGTTAGGAAGTAAATCCGTAGTCACAACGGTTTTTTACCGTATGAAATCAAGTTTTCTCCGTAAAAATTAAGTCATCGAAGTAAGTGACGTCATCGACTGAGTTGAGTTGTTTTTCTCCTTCTGTACGAGTTGAGTTGAAATGTGCTGATGTGTATTATCAATTAGGAATATTAATTAATCAAGGCTTAATTATTAATTAGTTTAATTAATATAATTTTTAATTGGACTTACTTGGACGATTTCGATGCAAGATGGTGACAAAACTTCGAACTCCTCCGAGCCGGGGATTGAAACCGCGTTCATAGAAATAAAAGGCAGTCGCTCTAACCACTAAACCACCGGAGACTTCACAAAATGAAGTAAAAATAATCTATTTGAGTTTTAAAGTCACTATAGCTCTAGTGGTGTAAAAATCAACTATTGCCAGAACACGTGTTTTAAGGTTAGCTTTCATGAGTGACAACAGGTTACTGCAGCATGTATAAACAACAGCGGAGATGGAACCCTATTAAAAACATGAAATGAATGCAATAAAATTACATTTAAGAAAAGGGAAAGTTATCGTACGGAAAGCAATATCGTATGACGAAACATAGAATTTGAACTGACGGTTTTAAACCGTTTATGGCTGGAGCGGAA
>BGPR01021589.1:0-23098 GCA_013235015.1 Araneus ventricosus
CAACAGCAAATTGGCACATTTCAGCTTGTTTCTTTCCTCATGCCTTTATACTAGGCTTACATATATAGAATCCTTAAGTTCAATGCACTTATAACATAACACCACAGCATACCCCCGACCTCAGAGCCAAGGTGGCACCCTGTTGGTTGGGTGGGTAGGTGTGAAACTTTATCAAGAGCAAAAAAAAAATTATATATAAGGAAATACAAAGAGAGGAAATACAAATTTAAACACTAATATATGCACACACATAAAACACAAATATATACACTAAACTAGACTCTGCGTCCTAGAAAAATCACATGTACTTTTACATGATGCTGTTGATGAAAAGTTAGACGTGTGGTGAGCATGTGGCTGGGCCCCGAGACACTGAAACTCATGATCTGTCTCTGGCATGAAATGTTCCAGGAGAGAGGAGAAGAAGGGTGTGGTGGGAGACACGAGCTTTGTAGTGGTATGAACGATGCAGGCTATTGTGGAGTTATTCTGGATATTCCGATTTAAGTAGGTCTTTTTTGGCTGGTGATAAAGTTGAGGAGGTCTATTATTTTGTTTGTTAGCAGGTGGTGGTTGGTTATTGATTTCATCAAGGCTTCTATGTGTTGATATGCTGGACACCTGAGGTGGTAAGAAAGCGTGAGGCGGCACTTGGTGGTATAGTGAAGAGGCGTGCCAGGTTCTCCACAGGCACAGCAGCTGTCCAGGTGTTTTCCGAATCGGAAAAGATAGGATGGGAAGGGCAAGTGCCCTGTGACGAACTGGATGAGCTGTCTCGGCCAGTTATGATTTCGAAGTCCTACCTTCTTTACGACTTCATATGTGGAGCAGCCAAAGTTCAACGCACAAGTGGAGCTACCAGGTTCCCGCTGCCAGCAAAGCCGTAGGATGTCTTTTAGTTAATTTGCCCAGTGACCTCATCAGATGCCAAAGGCATCCATCACAAGCTTTGTTATAATTCTTCCATTACAAAAACTGGTGCTACCATGGCACAGACACGCTTCAATTCAGATTTCACAAGAGAAGGAGAAAATCACCAAGACAAAAAAAGGTGCCAAGTGGCATGGTTATAGTGGAAAAGTACCTCCCTCTAAATAAATTTAAAAGACAAGCATGTTTTATTTTGGAAATTTTAAATATCTTAATAATTTGTGCAAGCAGCAGATTTCTATGTTTTATGTATGTTTTCTAAGAAATGCGTATTTGAGGAATTTTTCCATTTCTTGCTTTAATTTATTACAACAAACCCTGATTCAAATGTGGTTTGTTACTCTGCTGCAAAAGTTCAGTAATGAAAGATAATCCAAAAATTTAAAAAAAACCCCAAAAAAAAAAAAAAAAAAAAAGGTTCCACTGTTCAAGACAAAAGTTAAAATGACACATTTCATACTACGAAATTTTCACAGAAACAAATTTTAGTTTTTAAAAGTCTCAATTGCTTACCTGACAACTACAATTCTGTATTTCGGGACTTGTGGACAGGTCTTTTTGTATGTAAAACCAGGAGGATAAACATCAAAGGAAATTTCTAGGTTCGAAACACCAGAAAGTAACCTGAAAAGGAAACAAGCCAAAGATTAAAAAACAAAATTATTTTAATTTTATACAGGACAGGAAACAAACTGTTTTATTTCATGTTTCAATTCTGTTAGTAAGTTACCATAAAGGGAATTTTTAAAAAAATTATTCCGATATAAAAACATATCATGTATACAATATTGTTAAAGAGCATTCTTTTTTTATTTAATTTCAATTTATTTTCTCGGATAAAATGTAAATAAAACAAATATATTCAGTGATTTCATCTAAAATATCCAATCGCGACAATGACATTTTGTCTCGCCCTCCTGCCGGCGGATGGCGCTGCAAAGACCTTTGACTTTCCGGAGAAGAACGAGAGACAGAGTGACTCGAGATTTCGTGCGAGAAGGTGCCTTTGTCTTATCCCTCTTAACAGGGACGGACAAAACTCGACATGCGTAGAGAGTTGATTAATGTAACTTAAATGTAATGTAAACTTAGTTAATCCAAAATAATTCTATGTGGAAGATGTGAGAACAATAAATTTACTTTAATTCAACTATGGCCCAACTTATTTTAACCGTCATTTTCACTTCCTGCGAGCTGGCCGGATAATGGCGGCTAAACAATTTTGAAAATCACACCAATTATATATGTATATTAATTCCAAAAGTAAATATTTATATTAAACTTTATGTAAAAGATCCAATTACTTGGATTAAAATATAATATAAAGTTATTGATATAGTGATAAATCAAACAAGGATATCTAAACAGATAAAAAAGAAATTTCTGAAGGGAAAAAAAAAAAAAAGGAAAAAAACATGCATACGAAAAAAAATAACGTTTATATGTTTGTTGTTTACAGACAAAATATTTGAAAATAAGAAGATAGAGATTGTAGAATGTAATTTATAATTAATAACTTCACTGTTTTCATCTCCGAGACAAGTACAAGAAACAGGCAAAAAATAATTACAATCTACATTGACATAAAAAAATTATTCTTTTATTGGTTGATTTTCAGGTGGAATTACCCATCACTTAAAATACAATCAAGTTCCACTGGTGTGAACATCAGATGTAAAGAATTACTATCTACAGTTAAAATTTCTAAAAGACCCAAAAGATCTTACTTGATTAGCATGTCATCTGTTTAAACTGAACTATTACGAAACAATTAACGATATGATAAATTCAACTTTTAAAACCAATTTCAGATCTTGGAAGAATTTGGAGGGGGGATTTTTTTTTTTATTCACTGTCGTTCTTTTTTGAAGGATTTACACAATAACGATTCTAATTATCCTTACATTGGTTTTAAAATAACTTATGATATAATTCAAGTGATTAGATGAATTGCTTAGTGTGTATATTTTAGGTAAATTTCAGAAAAAGTAAATTCAGCATATTTTATGGGGAGGGCTCAATGTACCAAGACATGGCTTAAAAGTTTGTAAATTGAAGCAAATAAGTAAGTAAGTAAGCAAGTAAGTAAATAATTGAAGCAAATAAAAATGCTTACTTTGCAGAATAGCCATATCTATATGTAACTTTGGCCTTCTGAGTGATTTGTAAAAATTTAAACACACTACCTGAAATTTAAAAACAGATTAATAACATTTGGCATTAACAGAAAACAAATATTTGATTACAAATATAACCTTTTCAATAAATAAAAGAATAGGAATAAAAATATTGCACTGGCCTAAAAATATTTTATTCTTTTTTATGACCAAAAGTTGTTTTTTTTTTGAGTGGTCAATAAATCATCAAGATCACAAGAATAAAATTGTTTAGCTAAAAACTGACCATACCTATTGTGCAAGACAAGCAAATCAACAGACACTTCAGATTATTATTTCATACATAAAATTAAAACACAAGTAACACAAATTAAGATTGAATCACTTTAGCATTGCTTTGCAAAATCCACATATAAAAACAAGTCATCATTCAGGCAACTGTCTTGAATGGGACTACAGTTTTCATCTGAAATGATCAATACACATAAATGTGAAGCCTTTTGGGGAAAAAAAGTACAAAGCGAGTTTAGTGGCAGATAAGATCCTTTTTTTTTCTTTCAAATGTGATTTTAAAAAAGTATGGTAGAAGCCGTTTGCTATCATTACATCAGCATTTCGACTATTTTAAAATGATAACCGAATCGTAAAAATACTTAGTACTCATGACAGTACTTGAAATACATATATAGATATATATATATATGTAATAATCTCACTTAATTTTATTTAAAATCCTAATATTATATATTTTTAAGTCTTAATGTAGTCCAAAATCACTTTCTAAAACTCCAGTTTCCTTCTTTTCCCGCTCTGGAGGTATATTAAATCTCTCGTTTTGGCATGTTTATTGCTAAAAGAATATTCTAATTGCTTCCACGCGCCAACATAAATCACAAATTCTTTTCCAGACTTTTCCCCAAAAAAAATACTTACATAATATACTAAAAATAGCTATTATTCCCTTCACTTTGATCACATGTCTATCTGTTAAATCCCTACCTGAGAAAAAGTAGGGATCTTCTGTTCTCTTTTGGCATGAAACTCAAAGCGTGATGTACGTATATTCCATCACTCTCCCATAATAAAATGAAAATTAGAATTTATCTCTGCCTGTTTAATCATTTAACGACTACAATAACGAATACATTTTATATATAACATTTAATATCTTGTATTAGTTTTCAGAAATTCATTCTTTAGATCAAAGAAGAACTAAACATCCCAATTCATTCAACATCTTTTTAATTGGATACAAATGCTTCATGCAATAAAATTTCTTATATGTTTATAAAGTTCACTGATGCCATGCTCCCTTAACCCGCTAACATCCAAATTAATTTAAAGCATAGATTTCATTAAATTTCTATTAAATTGTTTAAAACCTCAACATTAAAAAAACTGTTAATTAAAATTAAATTTAGTTTGTTTTTTTTTGAAGAAAGTGTTTTACAAGAGGAATAAGAAAGTGCCAACAACATGGAATAAGAGGTTACAGTACATGGTCAGTTATTTGACTCCCATAAGAACATTTATGTAGACAATGGACAAGCAGAAGAGGTCCAAGGTCCCAATAGAACATGGGATAAATATCTACCACAATCTGAAGTTTAAAATTACATTGTTAAGAGAACCATGAATATAAAATGATGCAATATTCAATTGAAATCATATCCCCGGTAAACAAGCTGGTCACCAAAGGCGACTAGTTTATAAATAAAAAAAATATCTGTATATGCGAATATTGCCAAATTCATTCTATGTTAAGTTATCATATTGTCAAATAATAGTAGTCCAACATAGAAAACATAATATTTAGTACTAAAATGATTTGTAACTAACTAAACAATTGATTTGTGAAACTAAACAAAGGTTAGATGCAATATTTCTATCAAATTGGTATTTAAAATGGCAATATTGCCATTTTAAAACAAAAATGAATAACATTAAATCACATATATAATTTTCACAATAGTAAAATTCTTTTTCTAGAAAAATGCAATTCTCAGAACTTAGAAATTTGATGCAAAATGACATTTTCATAAAACTTGTTTTCATGTTTGTAAGAATGGAATTTTATACATTTCTGATGATAATACACTTATTCAATAATTTCAGAATTTAGTCATCCATTAAACAATTCATTTAATTAAATTTTGATTTGATAAACGTGGTGCAACCTGGTACTGAATTTGAAAAAATATTGATTTTAAGATTCCATAATATTTATAATTATGAATTACAAATTAAAGACTAAAAAAATTCAACTTTTTAGAACAACAATAATAATTTTCTCTTTTAGAAACAGTTATTAATAAACTCATTACAACTACTTACCAATAGGGTAACGAACACCAGGTTTAACCAGAGGACAAATATCTTTATTATCCCACAAGATCTCTCTTGGACTGATAGGCATTTCTTCAATATCACTATCGCTGCTGGAGTCGCACACTGCAGACTTGACATCACTCCACGATCGTTTGTTACCAATGTTTCGATAACGACATGGGAAAGGTCTTCCTCGGTGAAATCTCCGCTGCTGATCGCCATAATTTTGATGCGGCAGGGAGAAATATTCATTACTGCCTGGGAGATTTAAGGAATTATTTAAACCATTAGACATATTTGGATTGAACGGACCAGGTGGATGTAATCCTGGAAACACAGACAAAGGTGGATTAGGCATCAAAGGAGGATTTCTGTTAAGCATCGAGGACAGCATATTTGTTGCCACAGTAAAACAAGTTCTTTGTAATTCGGCCATCAAATGGGTGTGGGAAACATTACCCATACTGAAAGCATTTCTTTGAATTCCTGCCATAAAATTACTACTTGGAATCAATGGATTGATTAGAGGATTATTTGGCATGCCAGATGAGAAACTAAAGTTGTTAGAATGAGATGACTGATTGCCGCTGCTAACCAAGCTCTCACTAGTATCTTCTTTAATAGTTACTTCGCAGTTCATCGATGTAGGATTAGACAAGGGAATATTGTTCTGGAAAGAATTTACAGAAAATAAATTTCTGTTAAAATCCGCTGGAGGATCTCGAAGGCCTCTAGAATTAGAATTTACATCAGGAGAATTCGCTCGATCAGGTCCAAAACCTGGCCTGTGTAATCTATCATGATTCCTAGAATTTCTGTCATTCCACGTCTGGAATCCAGAAAAATGCTGACCCCTTGGGTTATTATTCTGATGCCTGTTCTGACGTCTCTGGCGGTTATAGTCCTGCAGGTCCCTATAACTGTTCCAAACTCTGTTATTAAAAGCTGGTTGATCAGAATTCTTTGTTTTCAGATTTAAAACATATGCTTCTTTTGATGGCTTTACATTATTTGGTAAGAGATGTAATGGAGGTCGTGCCACACATACAACACGTTTTCTTAACAAATCTGGAAACTGTACGGTCAAAGGAGGAATTAATTTTGAACTTGAGATGACACCACCTTTTTCTTCCTTCTTGCAACCATTCAATTTCTTTGAGTTGATTTCCCTTGAAGAAGTTGGTCTGCCCATTGAAGGACTGGGGTACTCCTCAAGGACTGTAATATCATCATCGACAACATCAATAGCTTCAGTCTCATCATCATTGTCATCAGACAACAAGTCAATCACAGCTAAAGGTTTGGTTTCTTTTTTGGTCACTTCAAGAAGCGTTACATCATCATCATCTTCTCTTGCAGGATTGTCAGCAGATACAGCATCTATAGTTAGCACTTCATCTTCTTCATCCACCAAGGAGGAGCAACTCATACTCAAGACATCAAAATTGCTGTCAGGGTTTGCATCACCTTGGGTATTGTCATCATTATTCACAGAAATACACGAATCTTGAGATGTTGCATTAACATTAGAATCAAAAGCACTAAAATTATCCCTGGATACTTCAGATGTACTGCAAGAAGTTTCTGCATCTGTATCTACATCCATTACATCAACAATCTTAGAAGACTGAGAGTTACTATCCAGAAAGTCCCGATTTTCAATATCTTTTAATGGAAGGTCATTCTGTAATTTGCTATTTCCTGTCAATTCATTAAGATTTTGAGAATTCACTCCATTTGACTTGGCATTTTCTCCCACCTCAGCAACATTTTCTTTCTCTTCAACAGACTTAGAATCACTGGGTGAATTTATTTCTTTCGGAGCTTCACTATCTTTGTTTTCATGCCTTGCCTCCAATTTACTGTTGTTCACAGAAGTGTGATTAATTTTATCTATGTCACTTTGAATATCTTCAGTTACTTTGTCTATAAATGCTCCATTACCATTTTGTTCTTCTGCATCGTGAGGCATATTTTTTACATTATTGAAACTTTTATCAGCAATATCATGTTCACTTCCCTCAGGTATCCTCATTTCTTCCATCGATGTTCCTGGGCATACCCGACTAATTTCACTTGCAGAAACAGCTGCTGAATTTTCTTTAGAAGCATCTGATGTCGTTTTTATTTCGGATCCCTCTGAAAGAGCTCCAGTAAATGTAAGCCTCTTCTTCTCAGGTTCTCCTTCGGTCGGTTCTTTAAGCTGCCTTTTCTTTTTCAAAGGATGCTTATCTAAATTCATTTCCTTCTCGTATTCAGTTACACCTGCCCTATAAAAATATATCAGTATACAATGAGTATTTCATAATTTATTAATATGTTAAAAGAATTCAAAATATCAAATAGAAGTGTTTCATGATGCAAGTTTTAAAAAAAGAAAGAAACTGCAGTAGAGAACAAAATACAGTGGCGCTAGTAAATGTTAGAAAAGATTTGAAAGAGAAACCTTCACAAATAAATCTAAACCAATTAACCCTTCATTTTTTTTTTTATTTAAAAAAAAAAAAAAAAAAAACGACTGCTCCATGATGTGCACGACAGGTTCATTTTTGAGAAATCAGAATTAGCATCTCTTGTCTACTTTTATTAATTGATGGGAAGTAAAACAAAAATGAATAGGAAATAATTACGGAAAAACATTTTATTTTATTGTTACGAAGCTGCAAAGTTGTTTCCCTAACATGCTAATCTTACGACAGGAGAGAGAGTTTTACTGAAAGCCAACCCCGATAAACCCTGACCTTGGCGACAAAAGGAAGCTTCTAGAAAGTACAAAAAACATGGCCCTAATCTCTACGAGGAACAGAAATATCAAAAACCTTCGAGAGATGTCTATGCGACGTCACATCCCGCCAGAAAAGATATAAAAAGCAAAATATTCAAACCAGAAACGAGTCGTCTTTGGAGCTTTGACCACAGTGCAAACTGGTGAGCTAATAGACATAGAGAGCTATTTACGAAGATTTATTAGCGATCTGTGTTGTTAATTTACACAAGTTCTGTTTAGTTTTATTACCTGTGTTCAGTGTTTTGCTGAAATCTTCGTGGAATAGAGCTTTATTTCTTATCCTACTTGTTGGATTACATTCATGTACACCCACCGTATGATTTTTGTTACAGTATTAATAACTCGGGTTAGACTACTAAATTATTATCCTCGTCTCATGTGGTCCCTTCATCCTTCAGGTGCTAGGTGGGAAAAAGTAAAGTGAAATGGGGTGTTTTTTTTAGTTTTCCCCAGATAACTCGAAAATTAAGACATTCATTTCTAAAAAGAATAAAATAATTACATTTTCCTCATTCTTAACTATATTTTTCTGATATCTGCCGACTTACATTATAAATGTTTATACAACTGTAATAACTATTGAACGCAAAGCTGCATGTGCCACAACCTCATGGATTCCACCTTAGCTGAAATACCCTCTCAAAACTTCTATACCACACCGGTACTGGTGCCGCAGCATAAACACACACTTATAAATAAAAGTAAATATTTTTGCATACAACTTTGCAGGTAACTTCTTTGACTGTATGGACAGCATTCTTCAGAAAAATAACTAATTCTTTTGAAAGTTGGGAAATCACCACAACTATGATAAAAGTCAGTAATAATTTCTATCGCAACAAAACACACAATAGGGTATTCATTACATGCTCTAAAAGTTTTAAGCCTTTTTCAGAGCTTAATGTGCCATTTGTGAGCTATTAGAGAAAAATAAACAAACAAAATTAAATAAAATAAAAATTTTAATTTACCATGTTTTTAAAATGGACTAAAAAAGTATAAAATAATTTCTTCTAGCTCCATACAGATTTATAACCCCATACAGATTTAAAACGAAAAACGTGGGGCGCATGCAATAGATAATTGATGCATAAATAGTTTATTTAACTCACTTACAATTTTGTTGAGATGGAAATGGTATGAATTGTTGTGCGAGTTTTCTCAACAACAGCTACACCCTACACTCCTTACTATTAAATATTGCATGCGCCTCACGTTTTTCGTTTTAAATCTGCATGTGGCTAGAAGAAATTATTTGATACTTTTTAGCCCGTTTTAAAAACGTGGTATATTAAAATTTTTATTTTAATTAAATAATTATTTTCTGCTTTTTAGTCTTGTGTGTGTGAAATTTTGCAATCGATGTTAAACATCTTGATGAGATTATGACAGACATATGGAAAATTTCAGTTTTTCTTCACCTGATCATAAATAGAAAATTGTTCTTTTCCTGAAAAATCAAGTTACATGACGCAGAGACCTTCGTGAAAACAACTAGCAACCGTGCAGCATTTTACTTTTTTTCCCCTCTGGAATTTCATGGCAAACAAATTATTGTCACTCTAGTACAGGGTTCGTACACATTTCCTTAAAAGAAAATCAAGGACTTTCAAGGACTAAAAAAACCAAAAAATAAGGACCTCTAAATTGAATAAACTTAACGAATTGTTGCACGCATTTTTAAATAGAATGTCTCTTTTTTGCAAATTCAACCTATTAGATGATAAAGTATAATATAAAACATAAATAGAAGATACATTACAAATTTAACACAACAAAAACTCTTAAAAATACGAGTTAATAAATTGATGAAAAAAAATCCCATGAAACTGGTAATCAAATTAAATATCTTTTAATTCCATACTTTTTTCATTCAATTTCACATCCAAGGTATTTATTTTAATTTCTTTTTCAGAAATTGTTTTTCTTAGTTCATGCGATTGAATAAATAAATTTATGTTCTTCGACTTTTCAGCCTCATTAGCTAAATCATTTGCTTTTTCATTTGTTTGGTGCATGTCCGTTTGGAGGAACATTTTCTTTTGCTTTAAAAAATCTATTTCTTCCTCTAGAGCTTTTCGTTTCAGTTGTTTTGTTTCAGTCTTTTCTTTGGATCTTTCACTTTCTAAATACTGCATGTATTTTGCTCTAGCTGAGATGGCAGCCGTCCTCATTTCTTTAGTAATTTTTAAGTCATAAATACAGACAGCTTAATAAACTCATGATTTACACGCTGGAAAATATATGAAGTATTTTTTAAATTTTCTATTTCCAGCGCCTTGTTCTTCGAAAAACCTCATTGTCCATGTGACAGTATTAATACCATTTTGATAATCTTCCAAACTTTTTCATAATGATTAGTACTAAAATAAGTTTGTAAAAAATCATCAAGGGAATCACTCTTTGGATTGAAAGAAGTAAATTCAAATGAATTTGGCTTTACAATATTTAACAGAAAATCTGCATAGAGGAACAAAATTTCGTCGCAACCTTTTCCCAAAAATACGTTTATTTTGCGACAACACTATCAATACCTTTTTCATTTTTTCCTGTGCTTTTTCGGGATATCCAGCCATTACTCGTGGATCAATGCAAATCGCAGGTCTTACTAGTGCGTAATTCACAGGACATTTCTGCATGAAATGTTTTATCATTGTTATGATGTTTTTCTGACTATCCTGTCTGAGTGTGAAAACATCCTTGTCTGCTAATTCCTTATTTTTTATCTTTTCTTTATTAGTTGCTCTGCAGCAAAACCTAAATACACTTAACTTTTATCATTATACAAGTTTGGGTCACTGAAGTTGAATTAACAAGTTTTAAAAACATCACTTGAAAAAATAGAAGTAAAGGTTTATAACTTTGATACTGTTCTAAAAATGGTAACAGCACTTTTGACGATCATTCCTATGGAACCATGGACCAATAAAGGCCATCTGTAACTCCTCTCTTATTTCCCAAAGTGTATGTGATGGATATGGATTCGTAGAACGCGAGGAGTGTCGTCAGCCCACCCCCACCGCATTCCGCGAGAGCCACGTCGGCCGAGATTAGAGCCGCCGAGAAGAAGGAATTAGAAAAACGATAATCGGTGAAATTTTAAATTTTTTAATAATGACAGAGTAAAAAATAAGGACTTTCAAGGACTTTTTAAAAATGGGACATAAAAATAAGGATTTGTAAGGAGTTTTAAGGACTAAATGTAAAAGTAAGGACTTTTAAGGACGCGTACGAACCCTGTAGTATAGCAAACCCTCCCCTCCGAACTTCAATCCACTCTTTGATTTCCCCCACTATTCACTGCAGAATTTCTTGGAATCCACTGCTACAAACTCAAGATTTCTCCTCCTCGCTATTCACGAATGATGCCTGGACAGCGCCATCTATCGAAACTCTGGGTCGGTAAAACACAAAATATGAAATAAAAAATTAACAGACAGACAAACAAGAAAGAGAATTAATATTGCATTGTCATCTAGTTCTGAGCTTTGTTTAAAGTTTCAAGTCTCCAGGTCATCGGGAAGTTAGTTTAAAATCGATTGCAAAATTTGTACCAAACAGACAGACAAGAAAGCGAGTTAATAAAAACGTGGTAAAAACCATCCCATTTCAATTCACTTTTATTCAGATAGAAGCTGAAAGCTCATCTGACCAGAGGGTAAAAATTTAGGATAGTCACACTGGACCCTAACTGAAGTGATTAAAACAATAAAACCTTTACCATGAATTATTTCTGAAATTCCACTCCCATTCCTGGCTAATACACCAAAAGACCTAACTGAAGATGATGGGATCATGCCCCCATCCAATTTCAACTAGACCTATTCCAAATTCTTCCCCAAAGTTTTATTTGTTAAGAGATTTTTGTGTTATTCCAAATCACTTTAAAATTGATATCACCTAAAATTAATTAATCATTTTCCTCTAGTAATACAGTATAATTCCAATTATTCAAATTAAACGGGAATCAGGCCAATTCGGATAATTAGATAAAAAGCTCAAAATTTAAGAAAAAAGGACGTCAGACACAGAAAAACTACAATTCGTGAAAATAAGTTTAAGAAAAATAAGATACAGAAAACTGTAAACACTGAAAGATTAGCATAAAAATGGAACTACAAATTAAATTATGTATGAAGGAACAATACGATATATATGTACTATATTTTAGTTGAAACATATCATAAAGAGTGCAATGTTTTGGAGAACTAACTCATTTCCATGCAAGAAGTTTCCACAGTCTTTCAACCCACTATTCAATTCTCAATTTCGACACATTTCTTGTCCCCCCCCCCCCCCAAACTGGTTCAGATGATTGAGATTTTTAAAATTGTTCTTCAGATAATTGCAGTTTACTATAATTAAATAAAAAAATTTATTTCCTCACTTAAGAAATGGACTTAATTCTGATGAACAGGTGCAAGGTTTTAAATACCAAGAAATATTCTATGAGCTCTATACTCACTGTCTTTTGACAAAACAGAAATCAAATTTTAAATGTGTGATATCACATCTTTTTTTTAATAATTATTTCAAACAAACTGTTCAACATTTCAAACTGTAAAATACAACTGTTAATCAGTCCTTCCCTTTATGTATTTTTTTGAAACAACGAAGTCCATTATTTGTTTCCTATATTGAAATGTATAACTTTACAAGACAATATGAAGTTTTTTAAAAATTTAAAAACAATAATTCATACATCAACAACTTTCAATAAACAGAATTTATCAATCAAATGACTTTTTTTTTTTAATTCTCTGTTTTGATTTTAACATAGTATAATCATTTCCATAATTTAATGTCGTAAGGCAATATGATTCTTTAGTACTTGATAAAAAAAAGTTTATCTAGCCTTAAAGAAAAGAAAAATATTATGTGGCCAAAAAAAAAGTGTTAAGAAATGTACTGACCAAAGAAACTTAGCAAGAGAAATACATTTATATCATATTAAATAAAAGTATTAAGAAATTAATTATTTTATCTATTTTTGGGGTCTCCAGAATGAATTAATTAAAATTCCATAATAATCAATGGTAAACCAATGATATGCTAATAAGTAATCCAGGTGGTGAATATCGTCTGCTGGTTATGTTCATTAACTAATCACCAGTACATTATCAGACATGACTCAGGCTTGGAACAAAAAAAGCTGAACTTAATAAATAAAGAATCGTGCCAAACATAAATACTGAGAAGTAATTGAAGAATAAAATAAAATTAAGAATGATAAAATCTGATGCCGAAAAAGCGGAAATCCATGTTTCCGAGGAAATGTGTCATGTATGCATTATATTTCTGTATTTAGACTGATTATATGTTTGAAATAAATGTTTCCTTTCAATTTGCTTGTTGTTTTTTCTTAACTAATGTTTTCTCTTAATCAAATGAAATTTATAATGATATGCACAATTATACTTACTCAGCTAGATGAAGCACAGCAACATAACCAAGTTTGGATAAATGAGAATATACTTGATATTTTTCAAGGCCTAAATTTCCTTTGAGAATCATATTAAATGCTTCTTCCGTGCTCATAGGTGTTTTACCATTCATAATTTCAATGCAGTTCTGAAATATTAAACAATCAAACATCACCATAATTTTACATACAACATAATGAGATTTATATATTATAAAATTGCTTAGAATTCAGCAAACTTACATTTTCTAAAAGAAATACTGCTTCCTCAGGTGCTAGAACATGCTTCCCATTTACCAAGTGCCCCATATGTTGAGCAAATTTGCCCTAAAAATAAACAAAACAGAGAACTGAGGCATTTTTTCGGCTCAGTTTTAAAAGCATAAAATAAAAACTAAAAAGAAAACTGTTCAAACCTAAAGTCACTTTTAAAAATGTTGCGATATTTTAATACTGATAATGTTTATTAATATAAAAATATAAATCATCTTAAAAGTCAGTACCTTTAATTTTGGAACAGTGACAATATTTAATTCAGGATTCCATTCAGCTTGCATAAGATCACATCTATTAAATAAATTAAGAATGAACATTTTTTAAAAATATAAGTATAGAATTAAAGATGCATGCATATAGCACTTTTTTACTTCAAGCAATAAAAAAGGAACAATTTTTCTGAATATTAAATTTAGAAGTATTAGAAAGGCTTACCAACAGAAATTTAGATATGATGTTAAAAACTATTTAAAATACATCTTAACTAGAAAATTTGTACTTTTCTGTTAGCTCAGCAGTATAGCCAAAAACCTATGCCAAATTCATTGTATATAGCAACCTTAATGTGACAAAATATGCAGTTTTTCTGAAATCTAGTTTTAGTTATACAAGGATAACTCCAAATACAAGGAGTATTTGGGGACAGACCTTGTAATTTCAAACCATGTCAGATGGGCACAGACATTTGAGCTGCCACCCCCTAACACTGGCCCCACATCAACGACCTTCCATGCCAGATTTAACATGCAACAGATTCACATGCATGGAGAATCTTTGGTGGAATAAGATTTGGAACCAGGAAACATCCAGCTCCAAAGCAGAGACCTTATAATCAGGCAACTGCTGCCTCGCAATTCTCTTGAAACTCAGCATCATAAGGTTACTGTACCAGGTGCTTGTTCATGTTTGGTGACTGCCATGCTCATGAAAAAACGATGTTTTGCTTTAACGTTTAATCTAGGCGACAGCTGCTAAGGGTCATTCCATTGTGACTAACGTAACTTTGGAAAGATTTTAACAAGCTATAATATGACAAAATACTCTTAAATAATCTCTGATGAAACCTTTTATCCTTATATTTTATGTAACACTAGTCAGTATAACATATCCATGCAGAAATTATTTTAAAAGATAATGATTTAACCAAATTAAATTAAATTTTTAACTTTGTAACTAACATAACAATTTAGAACTAAATTGTTACGTTAGTCACAATGGAATGACCCTTAAGCTAATACAAAAGTACTGGAATTTTCTTGTAATGAACACAGTATTTTACATTTACATCATTAATGATAACAAACTTGAAGACAAATAAGATTGATAAAATTAAAAAGATTAAAAACCAACACATACATTCTTCCAGCACGCTTTTTATCCAGAGTTTCTTTATAACTTTCCAAAGCACACTTCAGAGCTTTTTCCTCCACCCATGAATCAGGACGGGTATAAAGTTTCTCTCCTATGACAGGCTGAGGAGTTTCTTCGGCTGGTTTACGTAAAGAAACCAATTCTTCAGCACTAGAGGATGCATTTAAAATTGATAAATATACCGGGCAATTTTGAAAAATATAGCTATTTAGATAAAACAAATTAGAATTATTAGCAGAAGATTTAGAAAGAATGGTATCTATGTCAAAAAATAGCACAATTATACAATAAATTTCAATAAAACAGAAAATTTCTGTCCATCACATTACATATTATATGTTCTCGGATTCCGAAACCTTCCGTACTTTTGCGCATGCGCCAGCAGAATTATTTTCACCAAAATAAGGGAAAAGCAAAAAATGGAAGATGTTCACATTTTACTTAGCGTGACCTAACAAAGAACTGCGCTTATCTTGCTCATTGCCTGTCACCCCTTTCCGGTGTAAAACCATCCAAAAGTGCTAGTCTTGGGATATTGAAATGATCAGTAGTCCAATACAACTAATTTATCAAAACTGTGTAAACAATAAACATATCAATCTCGGATAAACAATGCATCTGGAAATACTAATTTGAAAAATAAATTATGAATATAAATTCACTTGCTCCCTCCTTAACAAAGGTAATGTCTGATAATAATTTAAATCATAGATAATCTAAGGATATGAAACATTATACACTACACATTGTGCAACTAAATGCAAAAATTTGTTTAGAATTCAATTTAAATAAAAACAATAAAAATAATTTATCTGGAGGTACAGATTCTAAAAAACAATTATAAATTAAAATTATATGCATGTGAATATGCTTTTACTCCCAAGCATGACAGTACACATAAATATAAATTCAATGATTATACACGTATAAGAACTTCATAGATCATGTATGTATGTGGAGCTAAAAATTGAATTGCAACATCTACATTAAAGTAAAGACCTGCTTCAAAAATAACACAAAAGGATCATTCCATATCAAGTGATCCAGAAAAAAAATAATTGGTTCCTCGACCATTTTATATTCAAATGATTTTTTGTATGTTGATTCCTACATGATTAGCGAGTTCAAAAAGACAAATTTTAAATTTTTATCTTTTTCTGAATTCCGGTGGCAGCCATTTTTGTTTCACAAAACATGCTGACCTTTGCATTTGTAGGGGTTTGCGTAGCTTGTATTACTCAGAACTGCTGAACAGGAGGTTGATGAAACAGAACCCACTTTATTCAGGAAGATACATCCTTTATGATCCCCAGTACACATTTAAGTTAAATTGTATCCCAAATAGCAAAAATCAGCTAAAAAGTTTAACTTTAAAAATGAAATATTTTCAACTTTTGAAGGCATATAATTCCTAGAAGGAATCTATTCTATGTATTGCTTTTGTGGGGATGTGTAGCTACTTTAATGTACTGTATTTACAAAAAATTTCAACCCTGAGATTTGCTTCTTTTAAGAGTTACAGGCTTTCAAAATCCGAAAATTTCAAAAAAAAAAAAACCCCAAATTTTGAACCTTATATCTTTGTTGGAGCTAATCTAAGTTTAAAAATCTGAAATTTTTACAGATAAACCCTCTATAATGTATTATACTTCTGTAAAAATTTCATGTTTGATATTTATCTACAAGTCAAGTTAGAGGACTTTAAAAATCCCATAAAAAACATTTTTTGGCAAAAATGATGGAACATTTAATTTGATTAAGTATTATTATTTTTATCATCAATAAATTATAATGACCTCAAGTCATATTTGCAATTAAAATTACAATTCAAATTAATGCAAATTATCAAATTAATTCTTATGGCATTTATATTTCAATTAATACACCATTTGGTGCATTAATTTAACTTTGTATTTAGTCTGTTAAGTTATAACATTATGTTGTTTCTATTTATAAGATGATCTCTTAAAATGCTGCAGACCTTATACACTTATTCAACAAAATGCGTGGATGTTCAGACCTTTTCACAAACTTATGCGATAGATACACTTCAACAAACCACAGCAAGTCTCCAGCGACTGTACACTAACCAAATATTGACACCAGTAGAAATGTTTGAATTTTGTCAATAACATTTAAAAGGAATCCCCTTAACTTACCAAAAGATGAAGAAATAATTCAACATCATAACAATAAACTTCTTGACCGATTTGAAAACTCTGTGGCAATTACTGGTACAAGGAGTTTTCATTGTTTTGTTCCTGTGTCCGAGAGTAACCTGAAGTGCTTCGTTACTTCACAAGTTAAGGAATATGAAATTCATTCCACTACAGAAGTTGTATAAATAACATTTCACATAAGAGATTCTACTACATGTGTATGTGATGGTCAATGGTGGCTGGCAGAGGTGAATGGCATTAGTGATATAAATAAAGATGTGCATGTAAGATTTTATCATCCCCGCAGGTCCAAGAACAGCTTTTAAGAAAAAGGAGAAAAACTAGACTTGGGTGTCCATGAACAATGTTTTAAGGAAACTAAGTGCCTTAGAACTACAACAACTACTGGAAGGACACATAACATTTTCCTAAAACTAAGTGAAGAAATATCAAAACTTCTTAATGAATACAAATCAAGGTAGAACGATAAATCTGACTCAAGTGTATAGTATATCAATACTTTTGTGATGTGTTAGTTGTAAATAATATATCAATACTTTTATTTGAAGTTTTAAAGTGTTTTAACAATGGTATCCATAATAAAAACTGTGTTATAAAATAGCAAATAGACAAGCCTCAATTATACTGTGGAACCTGAAGTGACCAAAAAACATATTCAAATTTTTCAAGTTCAATATACTTTTAAAGTGTGTACAACCACTTCATGTAAAAAAGGTAAGTTTATATGTAATAGGTAATATTAGTTGAGATCATATTATAATTTTATTAATGATAAAAATAATACTTAGTCAAATCAATGCTTCGTCATTTTTGGCAAAAAAATAAATGTTTTTTATGTGATTTTTAAAAGTTCTTTAACTTGACTTGTAGATAAATATCAAACATGGAATTTTTACAGCAGTGCATACACCATAGAAAGTTTATCTGTAAAAATTTCAGATTATTAAACTTTGCCCCAACAAAGATATAAGGTGGCAATTTTTTTTTAAATTTTCGGATTTTGAAAGCCTGTAACTCTTAAAAGAAGCAAATCTCAGGATTGAAATTTTTTTGTAAATACAGTACATTAAAGTAGCTACACATCCCCACAAAAGTAATATGGAGAATAGATTCCTTTTAGGAATTATATGCCTTCAAAAATTGAAAAATTTTCATTTTTAAAATCAAACTTTTTAGCTGATTTTTGCTATTTGGGATACAATTTTCCTTAAATGTGTACTGGAGATAATAAAGGATGTATCTTCTTGAATAAAGTGGGTTTTGTTTCATCAACCTCCTGTTTAGCAGTTCCGAGTAATACAAGAAAAAGATAAAAATTTAAAATTAGTCTTTTTGGATTCTCCAATTGTGTAGGAATCAACATACAAAAAATCATTCGATTATGAAATGGTCAAGCAACCAGCTCTGGATCACTTGACATGGAAATGACCCCAAAACGATTAATTTATATATATTTATATATATATACATTTAATTTAAAAATGTATTAGAAAACTGATTAATCAATGACAATGGTTGAATTTTTAAAAATATAACAAAATTAAGAGAAAGCAACCATAGCAATAAAAAAAGGATCAACAAAAAGGACAAATTATAAATGTAAAAGATTCTTAAGTCCTACTCAACTTACGAGTGAATTCCATTCCAATTGACAAGACACAAGTCAGATTTGTATTTTTTAACAATAGTTCCATTCAAACGAGTTATAAAAATTACACATAAAAAAAAATTATATCTATGTATGTATAATTACTATACACAATGTGAAAATATATATATACTCTATTGTACATGCAGTAAACCAAAGTACAAATCAAAATTTCAAATTTAACAGTCATAAATGCAGATGGTCGTATGTCTAGGAAAATATGTATGTCCCTGTAAATTATTTTAATTATTCAAGAAAAATATTTAACAGCTTTCTAATTTAAAAAATAATATGATCTTCATTTATTCCAAACTTTCAACTATAATCTGGTTGTTCAAATATATACAATCACTAGGTTTTTGTAATTACAATATCAAATAAGCATTGATTAACAATCAGAATAGCAACAAACCTGGTAGGGGAACCAGTAATAAATAGAGAAGGAATGAAAAATAAATTTAAAAAACTACTTTTCCACAATACAGGAATATGTGCACTCTGCAATGTAAAAAGGAGTTACAAGGAAAAAGAGGACGGAAATGCAGTGAAGCATCATGCTTTATTAATGCAGCAGAAATGATTAAGCATTGTCAAGCATCCATGACCAAGCATTGTCAACTGCAATCCTACCAAGAAACATCAGATCAAATGTCAATAAATAATCATAATCGCTTCAAATGAGTTATTGCTCACAGCTAATCTTGTATGAATAGTAATGGAAAACTGTTTACAAGATTTTCAATATACCATCATAACATTTAAATACAGTTGTCCCACTATTTACTGGATACCGCTACTAATAGTGATGGTCCCCTGTATGCAATAGTAGTCACAACATCTGTAATTGTTCATTCAAATACTGGTCTCCTCTGTCAAGGAGAACTGAAGAGTCGAGTGGATGAACACGTTAATTACAATTTTTTTAAAAACGGACATTATAGAATGATGATTTATTCTACTAACACTTCAAGTGAGATAGTTCACAGTGGTAGAAGACATTGTCACACTATCTCGTGATGTTTCATTAGTGAAAGAACACGTCATGTGTTCACAACTTCCTGCATGGGAAAAATATTAAGAAGAGTAATAATATTTCCATTGATACAAGATGTTCTTAGCACATGAAATGGCGTTAAGGCTTGTCATTTTTGGCTTGAATGCGACTTTAATCCATTGTTCTATCATGATTTCATAAACCTTGTTTAATTCCATAATCATAATTCATTGATATTACTTCAAAATGGGATCAAGAGGCCAGAGAATGGTAAAGGAAATTGTTGAACCCTTCTGAGTGCACAATTATTTTGATTGTAAAACTTTCAGGTTACAAAACTGGGCTTTTAAAGTGAATGAACCAAATGATTTTGTATTTAATCATATTTCTGAAAGCTTATCAATAATTTATCCATGAATGGTTAAGAAAATATACATATACAGTGACCTCTCACTTATACAAACTCTCTTTTATGCACATTTTTTTCTTCGTCCCGGCTACTGTTACGAATAAATTAAAATAATGATAACTCTTATTCATTTATTTGCAGCACTAAAAAAGCCCCTCTCACTTATAAGTGTCACAAAAATTTTCTTAGTTCAAAAAGTTTTTTTTCAGCAGAACAAAAACCCTTTTTGCTTTGCTTCTAGGAATGCATTCCCTCGACCTTCCTCTATTGTTCAGATTCCAGAAACACATTCCTCTACCTTAAGCAGGGAATTCACATCGTTTCCAAATTGGAAATTTTGGAACACAGGAACTTGCACAGTAGCGTTAGAAGCATTAGAAACTCTATGCGACTATTTTCAGTTCAATTCCGGAAGTGAAGGAACTTTTTCACATCTTGACGAACTTGAAAAGACTATTTTAGAAAATTCACGAAAACAAAAACAGTCCTCGATTGTAAATTATTTTGTGAGAGAGTAATAGGAGTAAAATGAATTTTGGGTATGCAAGGAAATCCTATTTTCTTAGTGTTCTTAAAAAATAATTAACAAAAGTTATACACGTATTTGCATTTCGAAACTAATCTTATTTACATTTTTCAGTAGTATATACATAACAATATATGTACAATGTATTGATGTTTCACTTTTAAGCTCCCTTTTGTGGTTTTTCACTTATGCGCGTCTCTAACTTATGCATGTTTTTTTTTTTTTGCTGTCCCCTGCGCCCTCGCATAAGTGAGAGATCACTGTAAATAAGAATTATCCGCTTTAGAAATTGAACGTAAAAAACCATCTCTATTTGGAGGAGGGTTAAAGACCTAACAGAAATTATTGGAATACACATATTAAGATAGTAATGCAAACAAACACAAATCTTCACCTTTCTTCTATATGATAAAAAATGAGCATGAAACTTGTTATGAACAAACCTCCTAAGGTGGCTATTTTCAACAACATCAGTGGGGGGGGGGGGGGAAATAGATCATATCAGAAAACTAATAAAAGTTGACCACAGTGTTTTCCCTCCAGCTAGCCAGAGTAAACCACATGAACCAAATTCACCAGCTTCATAGGATTGTGGATTAGTCTGGACTTGTTATTGAATCCACCTTAAGAATTAATTCATTTTGGAAAATGAAAATAGGTTGGAGCAAAAATAATTAGAAATGGGCCCCCAAATGGTATTGCAAATTTCATGTCTCTATTATTCAAAGTTTAGGAGGAGTTCTATAGACAAACATATATTTTTTGCTTTATATAGATACTTTTAAAATGTTACAGATTTATTCTATTGAATATTCGAAAACATTAATACATTTCTTGCATATACAAGAATAGGTACCGCCTTTTATACCTTTAAATGACTATAATAAGAAAATATATATGCATAAATATTAGGAATGTAATGAATAATCAGTATTTGGCTGAATAACTTTAGTATAATAATTTTAAAAAGCGCCTTTAAACATATTTAACAAAGAATATTGCAAAATTGCATTTCAGTGCATTTATTATAAAAAAAAAAACCCTCAAGCATTTACTCAATTTTAAGTTGTCATAAGTGTATTTAATAATGTTACAAATCATTTATCATTGTAAAGCCTCAAATTATGATGCAAGAGCAACAACTTTGGCAGCATTTCCAGGAAGTCTGTTCCATTTGGTTTCATATATACACTCTGTCCCAAAAGTTTACAGACTTTAGTAAAATATACATTTTAGCAAAATGGAAAGGCATAGAAACACCAATTACAGATATGTTTATTCAAACCATATGAGACTTGCATTCAACGAAATATTTAGAAAAAATAACAATTTGTATTTCAATTATATAACAAAATGGAAATATTAGGTGTCCCAAAAGTTTATAGAATATATGACATTTCAAAAAAAGGTTCTCAATACAATGTTCTTTATAGTTTAAAGTCTTTCCATTTTTCAGTATGACATTGTATACACGTTTTTCTATCGACATAATTAAGGTTTGTAATACAGTAAAAGCTCAACTAACCGGCATGATCGGGAAACGCCGATTTCCGGATACTTGAAAAGTCCGAATAGTTGAGTGTGACGGGAGAAATGGGGGGTAGACTGTAGCCTTTTTTTAAAAGATTTTTTTGGCCAAATAATTTTTTTTTGTCATTTTGAAATGTGAATTAAATATAATTTTTAAGAATACTTCTGTATCTTCCATAAAATTGCATTTACAAAACATATGAAGATTTTAATTTAACATTGATGATGAAAAAAAATAGTATGATCTGAAGCCTAATTTTTACCGTAAATAAAATAAAAATAAAATTGTAAAAATATAAACATATAAAAATAGTCGACAAAACTGAAAAATATTCTATTCATCAAGCATAATAAAACTCTTTTAAGTGATCATAAACAAATCCCAGATTGAAAATCAAAACTAATTAATTATATTTTAAAAAATTGCAAGGATTATTGCACAAAACGCACACCTCCAATTCTCTCACACGTGAAATTACGTAATCGGAATCAACATCTGCCGGTATTCGGAGAGTAAATAAATCAAGTAAAAGAAAGAGACTTACCAATCTGGAGTAACCCCCTATGAGTTTTTTTTTT